>BJCM01202699.1:0-20950 GCA_018326385.1 Flaveria bidentis | reverse complement strand
TTGTATATTCCTATTTAACCATTTTCAACTCAGATATCAAACAGGAAAATCGCTCAAACTGTTGAGTCAGAGACTCACCCTTTCTATGAGAGAATGTCTCATATTGCTGGGTAAGGATCTCTCTAGTGTTTGCCAAAACCTCATCAGTTCCTCCAAATTGTTCCTTTAGAGCAACCCAGAGGTCATGAGCAGTTTCATGATGCATAAGCCCTGAATAGATTTTATTAGGCAGTGCCATGGCCAGAATTCCAGAATTCCAGAGCAACCCTAAAGGTTTTTCTGATCTGGCTCATTGGTTCTTTTGGTCCAACAAATCTTGTAAGTATGTTTTATACATACTTTGACTGACTTATGATGATGTCACTTTCAACTTGCTTAACTTGAATTCCTAAAAAGAAATAGAGTTCCCCTATGACATTCATTTCAAATCTATCCTTCATCAGCTTCTAAAAGTCTTTGCAGAGTTTTGGATTAGTTGACCCGAAGATAATGTCATCTACTTATACTTGAACTAGCATTAAGTCATTCCTTGTTCCTTTGATGAAAAGAGTTCCATATATAATGCCCCTTTTGTAGCCATGTTGATAGGGATACTGAGATAGAGTCTCATACCACTTCCTTGGAGCTTGGTGAAGCTCGTATAGAGCTTTATCAAGCCTACAGACATAATCAACATGATCAGGGTCTGCAAAGCCCTGTACTTGTTTGACATACACCTCTTCATTAATCACCCCATAGAGAAAAGCACACTTGACATCAAGCTAGTAGACCTTGAAATACTTGGATGCAGCAAAAGTTAAGAATATTCTGATAGCTTCGAGACTTGCCACTGGAGCAAAGATATTTGTGTAGTTAATTCCTTCTTCTTGTGTGTATCCTTGAATAACTAGTCTTGCCTTATTCTAAATGGCAAGTCCTCAATTATCTTTCTTATTCCTGAACACCCATTTGGTTCCTATGGTAGTCTTCCCTTGAGGATGAGGACATAGGTTCTAAACCTTTTGCCTTTTTGAATTGAAACAACCCCTCCTGCATAACTTTAATCCAACTTCCATCCTTTAAAGCCTTATCAACTTCTTTGGATCTATCTGGGATAAGAAACAAGAGTGAAGAAAAACATTTGCATCATGGGTTTGTGCTCTTGTTCTTACCCCTATGTCAACATCTCCAATGATGTTTGTGGTGGGGTGAGACTTGTAGATCCTTATTTGAGGGATCATAGAAAGTTGCTTTAAGAGATCTAAATTAGAGAAATTGAGATCTAGAAATTGTGATTCACTTACCATATCAGTACACTTATCAAGAGAAACTTGATCCAATGAGTGTGAGACATCATTGATGTTGTCTTCAATGGAGTGGTTGTTAGCATCAAGAAATTCTTGATCACTTTCACCATCATAATGATCTCCTACATTTGAGTTTTGTGCCTTTGAGTAGGAATTTCCAAGCACCTCAGATGTATCAGTTGGATTTGTCATTGTTGTGCTGATAGGAACTCCATTTGCAAGGTTAGTTACAACTAGAGCTGAAGTAGTGTAACTTGATGGTCTTTTATGCTCAAATATTGGGTTAGGATCACCTGCTGATAGTATATCTGTAGATCCTGAAACATGCTCACAAGATTTTTTAAAACAATCGGTAACTAAATCAAGATCAAATAGCCAATCAGGACCAGAACCTTTCACACTGGGAGTGTGCTCATTGAAAGTCACATTGGCTGACTCGTCAACTACTTTAGTTCTGAGATTGTATACTCTATAAGCCTTTGCTTGAGAAGAGTATCGAATAAAGTGTCCATCATCTGATTTTTCATCAAACTTGGTAATTTGATCTTTGCTATTCAAGATGGTGAAAGGACATCCAAATAACATGAGAAAGCCGATGAAAGGTTTCCTCTTATGACAAAGTTCATAAGGAGTCTTACCATGTGTCTTAACTACTAAAACTCTATTTTACACGTAGCGAGCAATGTTCACTGTTTCTACCTAGAAAGTGATAGGCAGTTCAGAGTCAGACAACATAGTTCTTGCAGTATCAATTAGTGTCTTGTTTCTCCTTTCAGCAATACCATTTTGCTGAGGAGTCCTGTGAGCACTATATTGCCTTGTAATATCCTTTTCATCGTAAAATGTATCAAGGATTTGGTTCTTGAATTCAGTTCCTTGATCACATCTTATGGTTTTGACCTTGTGATCACATTGATTCTCAATCTTTAAGATGAAATTCTTCAAAATCTCAAAGGTCCCATCCTTAGTTCTAAAAAAGAAGACCTAAGTGAACCTTGTAAAATCCTCTGTGATCACCAAACACTAAGAGGTCCTTCCTACACTCATTAGACTAGTGGGGCCAAAGAGATCCATATGTAATAAGTGTAGGGGAGTAGTGATGGAATTTCTTTCTTTTGGCTTGTGAGATACCTTGTGTTGCTTCCCTTTGAGGCATGCAACACAGTAGCCATCAGTTGTTAACTCTTTCTTTGGCATTCCTGTTACCAAATCATTCTTAATTAATTTTTCATGTTTTTAAAGTTTACATGGCACATTATTTTATGCCAAAGGAAAGACTCAATACTATTGGATTTAGATAGAAAGCATGAAACTTCTCCTAAGGGAGATGTTTCTTGTACATGTTTCCTTTCCTGGGGGCTCTAAGCAAGATATTTTCATGAGGAATGACCACCTCGGGCCTAAGAACAATGCACTCATGCTCAGTAAAGAGCATGTTATGACTCTGATCACAAAATTGAGATACACTCAAAAGATTGTATCCAAGCTCCCTGACAAAGTTTACATTCTCAATGTTGAGCTTACCATTTGTGACCCTGTCCCTTCTAGTTATGTAACTTCTACCATCTCCTCCAAAAGCAACTGGCCCTCCATCAAACTTCTCAAAATTTTGGAGTAGTGACCCATTGTCTATCATGTGTCTGGAACAACCTCTATTAATGATCCATACATTCCTGTTTGTCTTGTGTTATTCCTAGACAAAAAGGATGGTTAGTTACATTTAGAAACCCAAGCCATATTGTTCTTAGGCTCATCAAAAGAAGTTGAGGACAATGCAATAGTAATTGATTCTATTGTCATGTTTTGAGGATCATTTTCTAATGTTGATGAAGAACTTTGAGTCATTTGGTCTTTCTTTGTCTTTCACACCACCTTTGGAAGCTTAGACTTGACCAACACTTTGGATGTATTGATGACTTCAGAAGTTTTGATGACTTTAGAAGTTTTGATGAATGGACCTTCGGAATATCTTGCTAACACTGCCACAGGCTTTAGTACTTTAAAAGTATTCCTTTCTTCCAAGACCAAATTTTCTTCCGAAGGCAAGTTTCCACGTGTCTTCTTTTTCATTTTATAGATTCCAAAAGAAAAAGATTTTCCTTCCGAAGCTTACTTCTCCTTCAAACTCTCAGAAGTTTTCTTCTTAGTCATGTGGACAATACTTTTTGGATTGTAGAGGCAATTTTTAGCAAGATGGGAAGTAATCCAACACATAAGACAATCCATTTTCTTCTTTCTAAAAGTTTTCTTCTGAGAACAGAGCTGAACTTGATAACTTTCCTTCTCCATCTTCATCTTTGCAGATACTGTGGCAATTCTTTAGGGATAGAACTACCTTTGGAGCTAGATGGTTCAGGTTGTGTAACAATGGTACACAACTGATCAACCTTCTTCGAATGATTTGGAAATGAACTAGAACTCCTAGTACTAGAGTTCAAGTTTGTGTCTTCAGCCTTAACCACCTCAAACTTGCAGAGATAAAGACTTGTTTATGCACAGAGTTAAAGGTGGCCTTGATCTCTTAAGCCTTCTTGAACTTATTCTTAGCCTTCTTGATCAAGTTCTTGCTTCTTCACTTGGTCATCCTAACTCTTTTACTCTCCTTAGAGGAATAGTGACCCTTCTTTGAATGCTCTCTTCGCTTTTCTCATAGACATCATTCACTATTTCCTCTTCATCCTCTTCTCTCATAGGGTCTATAAAGGGTAGCTCATATTCATAAGTTCCACACCTAGGAGATCTTACAAACAAGATTGTGTGTGGAGGAGCTATCTCACTAGATCTCAGTCCCTACTTATTCTGATAAAAAACTTTTGCATGCAAGGATGAGGATATAATGTTTTTGAAGGTCTCTTCTTCAAGAACACAATTTTCAGCCCTGGATTTGATGATCGCAAGCTCAAACTAGCATTCAGTCAACTTAGTTATGAGATCTTTGATCTGAGTCCTATAATTGGTGTGTTCATGTTTAACACTTGAAATGGTTTTCTCTAAGTCCTCTATTTTAATTTGTAATCATTTTCAACTCTTTTGAAATCAGATTTTAAAATATTTAAAGACTCAAGATCAGATCTCATCTCTACGTTCTAGGACATGTATCTGTTAACTTTTGCAATGCAATCAGGTATATAGAGATGTTTCAATACATTGGCTTCATCATGGTCTTCCATAAGTGCTTGGTTAGAAGATGCATCTTCCACCTGAAAGATCTAGTCAAAGCCTCCTTCTTCAACAACAACTGAAGCTTGCTGCT
Source organism: Flaveria bidentis (assembly GCA_018326385.1). Taxonomy (NCBI): domain Eukaryota; kingdom Viridiplantae; phylum Streptophyta; class Magnoliopsida; order Asterales; family Asteraceae; genus Flaveria; species Flaveria bidentis. The sequence continues at coordinate 16,411 of BJCM01202699.1, read as the reverse complement.
TTGGCTTCATATATTAGGTGGCTCTCTCAATGTAGTTTGGCTTGGCTTGTGTTTGGCCACCATTTTTCCTTGGTGCCTTACACTCCCTTGCAAAGTGACCCTGGTTACAGTTGTAACACTTTTTTCTAACCCAAACTTTCCACTGGCTTCATTCTTGGAAACTTCCTCCATGTCCTCTTGTAGAATTTCTTGGCTCTATGAGTGAGAAGAGCCATTTGTTGAACTATCTCCATATATTCCAGATCATCTAGATGGATACAGTCCAGGTCTTCAAGAGTGAAGAGAAAGTTGTTTGTGCTTTCATCAGAAGACATAAAGGCTTATGAAGATCTTGTCTCTTGGAATGGGCTTCCTTGATTGTAGCTCTTTGTTAGTGTCTCCGAGAAGATGGTGAAAGGACCCTTTTGTAAGTTGTCAAGGTAGTAGATAAGATGATATTGTGATTCTAACAACATAATAATATTTCCATTGTCTAAGAAGAGAAGACATTAACTTCCTTACAATGTCCCTATTCTCAAGAGTCACTCCAACATCCATTAGAGTGTCCACAATCTCAACATAGCTGAAGTATTGCTGAGTCATGGTTTCACCTGTTTTGAAGGTGAAGTTTTCAAACTACTGCTTCAGGAGATCTTTCTTGTTCTCCATAGATTTAGTTGACCCCTCATACATCAGCTTTAGTGCATCCCATAGCTTTTTAGCTATTTTGAACTTCTTGAAGCCTCTGTATATGGAGTTTGGAAGAGCAGTTTGAAGGGCTATGATAGCTTTCTGATCAATCTCTATTCTCTTCCTGTCTTCTTCAGATTAGTTAGCCACATCTTTTGGAATCATACCACCCCCAATAGCAGCTAAAGAGGTTCTTGGTATGTGATGCCTTGAGACAACAGATGCCCATATCCTGGAGTCTTGTGACTTGATGAACCCTTCCATTCATTGGCACCAAGTGTCAAAGTCTTCTGGAGTGATCAGTGGGGACTTTTTCATGGTTCTAGTTTCCATATCAGCTTTAGTAAGATTTGCCATTTAAGATGTTAAGTATTTTGTATGTGAGAGAGATCTTAAGATGGTAAGATCTTATAATCAAGAGCCTGGAATTCTTTGATGCCAATAGCAAGACCGTTTAAGGTATGGTCACTTACAACATAACACACAATGAAGAGAGTGTTATAGAACACTTAACAGATGAAATAGAGAACCAAGAACAATACGGTTTGATACTTAGAACACAAGCAAATATGAGACAAAACAAGAACAAACAACACAAGGAATGGTATTCAAGAATGTTGTATATTGCTCACAAGTTCTTTACAAGTGTTACAAAAGCATAAAGAAAAATACAAAGACTTGAGATACTTTATACTACATCCTACAACTAGCCATACTTAGAAAGCTAGCTAGAAACAGTTGATCTAGACAACAAAATCAAATGTAGAGAAAAAAGCAAATTGCCTTTTGACTAATGACTATGACATGTCATAGCTCACATCCTAATATAGTACAAAAAAGATAAAAGTATATAAAGTAGAAAGCAACAAACTCAAGACCTTAAAGTATAGTTACCAAAATCATGGACCTTTTCACCAACTTGTGTAAGTTGGTGAGTCATTAGACTTACAATGGAAAGTGGTCCAGTTTTATGGAAAAGAACATCAGATAAAGCATGTGTTAAAAGTCTTCGAAAGAAACCAGTCTTCACTTCTTGGCTTCTAAAGACTTTGCCTTTGAAGCTTCGGAAGACTTCATTTTTGGCTTCGGAAGATATTGGTCTTGGCTATTTTACACTTGGAATAATTTTGATGCAGGGTGTAAAACTTCCAAAGCATTTCTTCTTTGCACTTAAGTGCATGCATGCAAGAGAGATGTAGAATGTTTTAGGTGCATCAACCTTACATGAAACCTTATATCGAAATATAAATAGTTAAACAATAAAACCACGTGTGTGCAAATAGATTGTTTGCCAAATCAAGTCTCATCAACATCCTAACAATTAAGGTAGTGTCCTCCAACATATACATGATTTGTAGTTTTACAAACATGATAGTTGGTAGGTTAAAGGCGTTTTAGCTGAGTATATCCTGACATGTCACAATATTCGAGTATCAGGAATCTCCTTGGGACCTTTCACTCTGACCAATCCCAAAGGACTACAACCTTCTAAATGGTGACTCAGTCTAAAGTCTATCCTCACACCAAACTTAAGAAACGTGCCCCTCCTACCTTTATAGATGCAACTAAGGGCACATATACCTTGAGATAAGAATAAGTGTAACTCTTTATAATGACTTGCTATCTATCTTGGTGTTGCTCCTCACAGGCACCTTTCACATACCTTAATCATTTGCATGAGACTAACAATGACATATTCCAGACACACATAGCTATAGTATGCTAATATATGAAGGTAATCTAAACTTTTAATCACACATATGTAACACCCGGAAATTTAAAGAAAAGAAAAATAAAATAAAGAAAAGCCAAATAACCTAATTTGAGGGGTTAAAGTTATGCAAAAGGCAATCTTAAACATAAATTTGTACAAAATATGGACATGGCCTCCCATGACTCCTGTACTATTCTTTTCATTTGGATTTTAGAGAGAGAAAGGAGCTCTTACGGGTTTTAGAGTGAAGAAGAAGAGAAGATCGTATTTAAGGTTAGTTTTCATGTGTTTTGTTTGGTTTCAACTGAATTTTCAGCCTTTGGACCGAGTTTCATGTGTTATGTGTGTTTGGGTATTTGTTTTCTGGTGTGTTTAGGTGTTTGAACTCAAAGAGCATTCGGGTTGAAGAAGTACTCTTACTTATGAGTTGCAAGAGGTGAGTTCTAAATCCTCATTTTTAAATGTTTTAAGTTGTTTTGGGGCTGGAAATGCATGTTTTAACATTCTCATAATTATTGGGCGTGTACTCGTATGTATGTGGGTGTTCCCTGTTGGGTCGGTGTTTGATTTGGGAAGTTTTTTTATTATATTCGTGTTGTATGCTTGTTTTGATGCTTGGTACGTTATAACTAGGCTTAGAAAAAGTTAAAATGATGGTTTGGGGACTGATAATGATGTTAGTTAGAAGGTAGTTATCCATACGCCTAACTGCCCGAACGCCTAAGTGCCCATGCGCCTAAGTTAGGCCCATGCACCTGCATAGTTCCCATGCGCCTAGAATTTTTCCCAGGTGCCTAAGTGTTCCCATGCGCCTAAGGTTTATGCACCCCAATAATGCCCAAATGCCCAAGTGCCCATGCGCCTAAGTCAGGCTCATGCGCCTGCATAGTGTCCATGCACCTAAGATTTGCCCAGACGACTAAATGTTAGCCATGAGCCCATATAATGCTGATGCGCCCAAACTGTCCATACGCCCGTATAGTGCCCATGCACCCAAAAACCTGTCCATATGCCCAAGTTTTTCCCCATGCGCCTAAGAAGCCATGTGCCCGCAAGTGGCCATGCGCATGCATAGTGTCCATGCGCCCAAAAGACTTGGAAAATATTTTGAATTTTTGGGAAAAAAGGGTTTTTAGGCTATGACTAGGGATGTTCCCGGGGATGATGTATGATGTTTATGATGATGTGTGATAATGTTATGCATGTTTATGATCTGTTTCTTTATGTCTTTATTACGTATTATTTCTGCGGCTTTATGTGGTGTGTTAATGCTAATGAACGTAAAGTATTATGTAATGAAAGCGGAAGTTAATGATAATGAAAAAGTGGAACGTAAAGAAAGAATGAATGTACGAATGAGAAGTCTTGCAAGAAAATGTAAGGAGGTTCATACTCAATGAAGGATGTTAGCTCAACTGTGTGTAGTTTAGCTAACCCGGGAGGATGCACACAAGGGTCTAATCCTTGTGATTGACCAAATGTATGAGACCCTTGTCGCTTACCCTAGGTACTAGATTCAGCTTCGTGCACAATGTTAGTGGTCTATTTATAGACTTCGGCCCAGTACTACCTTCGTGCACAATGTTCGGGGTATAGCACATAGCAATGGTCCGGAATGAAAGTAAAGGTTAATGAAGAATGTATGAAATGTATGATATGAAAGTTATGAATGAGAATGAATGATAACGAATGACGAATGATGATGAATGATGATGGAAGATAATAATAATAAATATTATTATCTATGTGTACATACAATGTGTGATCATGGATGAAAGTAAAGGAAAGGTTTTTAATGAAAGTAAAGTATTATCATTTTAAAACTAGAACTCACTCAGCAACACTGACTTTTTTGTATTTTCAATTGGGAAGGTATTGGTTGCTGAGGATGCTACGGGGTGGAGTTACTTGGCAATTTAGGGATAGCATCCATTTTTTGTATTAATGATGTTTTTGTGTTGTAATGCAACAAACGATATTTTGTAAAGATTACCAATGTTGTATTATTTGGAAAAAGTGATTATTAATATATGAAATGGTTTTGTTAAGTTATTCCATTGTAATATTTTGGTAAATGATTATGAGATTTCAAATAATAGGTGCGATAAATGTCCAACTGTAAGTTTTCCGGGAACGAGGCCTTACAACACACATCAAAACATTTCACCAAAATGTTTAACTAGCTCAGATAAAGCCCTAAAACTATTTAAAAAAGGGAATAGTTAGACTCATAATGATAACATATCTAATCGTGTCAATACACTAATTGATGAGTTTCATGAGCGTCTTACAACCCTATAACACATTATCCTTGAAATCCATTTGGTATTCCCACCCGATATAATCTACCTCACATGTCCTACTTACACTTGTGATTTCAAGCTAGAGTTATCCCGCTTCAGGTCCATATTTTTATTGCAGCTTTTGATGAACATGTGTAGGTTTAAGCGAACACCCAACACAATGACCAAATGGAGTTAACTACCACACGAAATCCCTATTGTATAACCTCCCCTGAAATCCTCTTTATTATGAAATACACTTCATTACCCAATTTATGCATGTACTATATAATATCCCATGAGAAACTCATTTATTCAATGGTGATCATTTTTCTTATCATATTATAAATATGCATCCTAACCACTTAGAAATTAGTTTGGTTATTTTCTAAAACCCCAGTTTACCCTTAAATGCCATCATGATGCACAATGTGGAGGTATAGAACCTTACCTTCACATATCTAGCATTCCGATGAATCCTAATGTCCACAATTCACCACCAAAAACCAACATTATAAAGGAGTTTCGCACGTCACATATTTGCTCATATATAACCATAACTCATATTTAGAGGGTAAATATGTCTTACTGAGCGAATCAAGCCTTCAAACGTCTTTTTCAAGACAAATTAACCACCATGAACACAACCATAAGGTCTAATCATCTCATCAAGCCTTCTAAAATGATGGTATTGTAAAAAGAGAGTATATGGCAATTAAAAAGAGAGAGCACCAAGATTAGAGTGAGTGTAAATGGTGAAATCATGTTCTTATGCCTTTTATACCCATCATGTCGAATTGGGACCCATAACGGACCGTTACGCCAACCTTGATGGTCTGCTACCACCTTAAAAGGCCTATTCATATCTTTTGAATGGAATATTCTGATTTACTTTACAAATATTCATCATGTTCACTACATCACCCCTTTGGCGATTCGTGACAGTCTTAACAAACTGTCACCCTAATCCTTTGGCGATCAGTTAGGAGACCTTGTTCCCAGATATCGACCCTTCCCTTGGTGGACCATTATGTGCACCCTTTAGGACCTATAATGGTCCACAAAGTTCCACCATTCCTAATTCCTATGAAGGTTTTCATTTTTGGTCATTTTTATCCTTGAATTCAATTATCACCCTATCCACTAAGTCAAGGGGGTTATAATGATCCCTAGATTACCGTTGTCCACATGTTTGTGACCTAAGAGCCATCAATGGGATACATTAGTAGCATTCCCCCTCTCTTCGGGAGCGCCCCGAACATTGTTCATGCTTTTTTGTCTTTACCCTTCAGTTCACTTTCCCATTATTAGTAGTCACCTAGTGTTTGTTAATAGCGTTAGAAGAATCTAAGGAGCCCATAACATGATCCATTCATCCCTCACAAGATTTGTGAAGGCATAACATGTTTTTGACTTCCAGAAAAGAATGAAAATGGATTTTTTTTATAAAATCAATAATACTTCTATAGGAGAGCGGTAGTTGACATAAAATTTGCATCACAAGTTTTGTGTCGCTAACGGGTGCATCCATTGAAAATTAGTATTCATCATCATCTTTATGAATCTTTGTACCTTTGATATGATCTAGGACTTTGGCACCTATAAAAAATCCTTAACGCACGCCATCAATAGTGAGTATTAAGCAAAACTATTGATGGACATTTGTTACACTATAAACAAAAGATGGGGCTGGAGTTGAGACGGTAGTGGATTACCCAAGGTAGAAAACTAGAAATAATAATAATATGAAAATAAAATATATAAAAATGAACAAAATTATCTGAAAACAAGCATCGGCTCACCACGAGAAAAAAGTTCTAATAGAACTTGAATAAAAGTGAGATTAAAGAACCCGATTGGATAATGCAATGACAATTTTACTACCAAGTTGTTCCCTAGCAATAAAGATATAGTTTAAATGTGGCAAAATTAGCAATTTTGAATTTCAAATTTATTTGATAAAGAATTTGAAGATAATTAATTTACCTCCTAGCACGGTTGTGAATCCTAGCACGGTTAAGGCCAATAGATGTACATCAAATGGGCCTATGTTTCAATATTTAAGATTTAATTAATTATTTCTATATATTTAGAAATATATTATTCATAAAGTCACTGGTTTTAAGTCTGGTTTAAGTAGTCCAACCAGTAATTTGGTAAGGACTTCGGTTGAATGTTCGGTCTGTTTTTAAAAACATTGCGAACAACATAGGTTTCCCATGAAAAGGGGTTAATCTTTATAATCTTAATTAATCATTTCTATGGTTATTGAATTCAAATCACAAAATCATTTTTTTTGAATGGCAAATAGAGCATATATATAAAAATGGGACAAGCAAGTGACTAAAAAACCCAACATATAGACAACAAGCAAACAAACAAAACAACATCAAACAAAGACAAAAAACAAAAAATCCCATACAAACAAAACAACATCAGCCCGGTTCCAAAGGAAAACTACCCAATGCAGTGGGCATTTTCCCTTTACTCCTAACCTTGATCCAAAATAAGGCAGCCACCTTTATCTTACATAAGACTTTAGTGACCGAGGAAGATAATTTCATTCATATGCTTTCATAAGTTCCAAGTAGTTATCATAAAGATAGCATGAACTGCTTTTTTGAATTCAGAAACTCCTTTTATTAAATAAGGACCATAAGATCCCTATAGGAGAACACAAACACTAGATTTATGTTGTACCATGAGGATATTTTTTACCATACCTGCACTGAAAGCCTATACGAGAACACAAACACTAGATTTATGGTTCACATCACCCCAGCTCCACAAGTCATTTTGATTGATTCGTGATATTGTATTGAGCCTTGTTAATAATTGAAATAACTCCCCATAATCAGTGGATGTAAGTAACTCCCTTTTCCACCTCCATGACCATACCAAGATATTGTTTACCAATCTAAAACCTTCATGCACTAAAATAGTTTTAGATTTTTCCAAAATGAATAATGATGGGTATAACTCCATCAAAGGCACTTATTCCAACCATTTGTCCACCCAAAATCTAATTGCATTTCCTTTTCCAAATACACCCACAATTAAATGATTCAAGTTAACGCCTTTATTTTTAAAGTCCTCTCCAATTCTATGAATTTTCTTCCATACTCCAGGATGAGTCAATCTAACTAGAATTTGGATTCCAACTTCTTGAGGTGTGATGAATAGACCAAATGACATTCCACCATAAAGAGTGTTTTTAATATCTAAATCTCCACCACCATTTCGATAAATTAGTCTGGAGGATTGGTTTTTATCACTTAACACTTAGATTTCTCTCAAACTCACTTATACTACACTCGGATCAAATGAAGCAGAATCTATTTTAAGAGTTGATAATATTATAACAAGTAGCAAAGAACACAAGGAAATAATTTTCAAGGTACTTGCATATATTACTTCTCAACTCAAAGTATTACAAGACTCATACAAGCATATTACATGAGTTTCAATGAGAAACTATATATACTACCACCTATAGCCGGACATACTTTGATACTAGCTGGAAACCTATGACTAAAGCCTATACTACAATTCTAAAGTTAAGGTATCTTAGATAAAGTATTATCTAAGATATGATAGTCATGACATTTTCATGACTTACCTTTTGGCAACTATACTAACTAATAAAGGTGAACAGTGGAATAAAGTATGGTCAACTACATGGCTTTTGAGAAAACGCCATGCAGTATCCCAAAGGTCTGCAGTGGAGTGTCAAAGACACCATACTTATGTCCACTAGGTCATAGTAATGTCTTCTGAAGGTTAGTTGGCTTCGGAAAAACAAGTTCTTCTGAAGCCACTTATACTTCGGAAGAAGCTACTTCTTCCGAGGCTTAAGAACTTCTTCTTTTCTTCATACTTCGGAAGTTGACTTCTGATCTTTTCTTCTGAGTCTTGATCTTCGGAAGTGAATACTTTGTCTTCGGAAGTTGTAGTTTATCTTCAGAAGTTGATCTTATACTTTGTTTTTGGAAGAACTCTTTTTCCTTCGGAAGTTCCACATTTAGCTTCGGAAGTCCTTTATTAATTGTACCAAAATAGTCTAAGTGATTTGGTTTTGGTTGCACCAACCTTATTCTTGATCTAACAAACTCCCCCTAGGTTGATGCTACCAAAACCTCACTTGTTCCTAATTCTCAAAACTTTCAGCACCAGGGAAAACATATATTTGTCTGTTTCTTTGTTCTTCCTAGAAGTGGTACTGAGAAGCTTGTACAAATCATTCATGGACATGAGATCCAGTCTGACACTTTGAATGATATGCACCCTTTGTTGGGTCCTTTTGAAGAGAGTTAGTTGACGGGAGCTATAGTCGTACTCCCATCTAACTATTGGTTCCAATTCTAGACCTTCCACCATCTATAGAAAGGCCTTGCTTTTGGTGGTTGACATTTCCTTGTCTTCCTTCTCTCTCAGCTTCAACTCCTCTTTAATCTTTGCTTTTGCGGTTAGCTCAGCAAGATGAAGGCTGCTAAGATGGCTTCTAATATGAGCAGTAGTTTCGGAGTCGGAGGGATTGGAGAATGGTTTCTCTACTAACTCAGCAATGTCGAATATGCTAGAGTGTAGCAGAGAAGAGGCATTCAGCTTGTTGCTTTCTCCATTCTCTCTCTCCATAACAAAGTTATGAGAGGCTTCATCGGACCTCCATTGGATGATTTTCTTTCTAGGCACAAGGGGCTGACTAGGAATCTTGTCCCCTCTCTGTGTATCCAGTAGAGTCACCAGTTTTCTTCTCAGCTTCTTCTCTTCATCGTTTAAGGAGTCAGAGTTGATACCAAGAAGTCTAGCAGCATGGTCCAGTGTTCCTCTGGGTAGATCAAGAAATTGATCTCTAGTGAGGGAACATGAAGATCCATCAACATAAGTCAGTTTGACAGAGTCTTCCTCATAAGAGATGTCGCTCAGGGTTGTGTAGTTGACTAGCTTTGTCTTGATTGCCTTGAACTCCTCTAAGGAGAGATGTTTAGAGGCGGAGGGGATGGTTTGGGAGGTTGTTTGGTAGGTTGTGGTGTTGTGGTTCTGGAGAGTGTTTTGGGTTGGAGGACGGGAAGTTTAGGTGGTTGAGGTGAGGAAGTTGGTACGGATAATGGTGTAGGCTCGGGTGTGTAAGGTTCAGTGGTTGGTTCAGTCTTGATGGGGAATGGAAAAGGAAGTGGTTCAGGTTGGGGTTGAGTGGTTGGTTTGAAGATCATCCCATGTCCCCTTCTATGCATCTCTTTCCTCTTCCCTGAGCGAATGTCAGCCTTTATGTCACTAACATGTCATTGGAGGGTCTTCTTAGACATAGGAACCACCTGCCTGCGAGAGAATCCATAAGCCTGGAGATAATCTTTCATCCAGGCTTTTTCACCTATCTTTCTGGCCTCATCGAGTCCTGCTTCCTCTTCCTTATTTTTCTTCATCCTCAGCTTCTCCTTAGCAGATTTCTTTCTCTCTTTCTCCATTTAATCTTGCTCTTTGTTGAAGAGCCATAAGATCGTATCATTGTTATGTGGAGATAGTTCTTCTAGAGAGAAACCCCTGGAGGTTAGGAAGTTTATCCTTTCCCTCCTAAGCTGCTAATCCGCTTCTCTTTTCTTCTTCATCCTTTCTACCTCCAAGGCCAACCTTGCTACTTCTTCCTTTTGCTGGATTTGCAGCATAGTTGCATTTTCTAACACAACTAACTCCTATAATAGTAGCAGGAGTACATCGTCATTCACAACTCCTAAATGGATAAGTCTGTCAATGATTTCCACTCTTCTTTTGTTGACAGCTTCTTGGTTGGCTGCAGCTGCTTTGCTTCTAGTAGCTAGCAGCTTCCCAATTGAAAGTCTACCTTTTCTTTTGAGCTTTTCTAACCTTGCTTCCTATTAAAGCTCTTCCACAGTCATCTTCCTCTTTCCTTTGACATCTTCAGAAGTGCTAGACTTTGGCCGTTCTTGGATGGAAGATTCAGGTTGAGTAGTGGTAATGGGAGCTGGAGTCAGTGCTGATGTTTGACTTAGGGGTTGGGTGAGAAAACCCTCCCTATTAACCTCGAATGAAAGTTCTAAGATTGCATCTGTGACTATTAGATCATCGGATAAAGAGAATAGTCCTGTCACAGCTACAATCTCAGCTTTAGAAGATTGAAGTTGTTCTTCCGAGGCTTTGACTTGTGCTTTAGAAGACTGTGAGAATGCACTTTCTATCCCAACCATCTCAGTTGCTGTGCCATCAGTCCTTGTTTCCCCTTCGAAATTAATCTCTGGTTCCACTTGGACCTTAGGTTGAGCAACTTCTTTAATAGTAGTAGAAGGTGCATTCAACCTTTGAAGCTCTTGAGCTCCAAAGTAAATCACAGACAAGTCAGGACTTGGTTGTTCAATAAGAGATTCTATTAGGAACTTGTTGAAGAACCTGTTGAGATCTTGGAGCATCCTTTGATCTACTTGAATCATAACTCGAGGAAGCTCGGGAAAAACAGAAGCTTGTTGCATGGGGTATCTTGAACTTAAGGAAGTGAGAGCTTGACTCTGTGGTTTGTCTTGTCTTTGGCTTTGTCCCTGAACACTCTCCCCCTTTTTGGTAGCATCATATTGAGAGCTTGAGACCTGAATTGTTACATTCCTAACAGACCTCTCAATCTGTTTTTCAGCTAGTTTGGCCTTGAGATTTTCAATCTTAAGTTGCTGAGTGGTATACCTATCCTCTAAAGTCCTAACCTTAGATTCAAGGTTTGAGACTTTAGAAAGTAGGTCTTTAATGGTGAGTTGTAGTCTTCACTCATCTTTTTCTGAAGAATCACAGGGAAATGTGGTAACATACCTAGTATGTTCATCCTCACCACCAGATGTGGTTTCTTGGCATCCTGGTTTCCCTTGCTTAATGATGTCTCTTTCAGAGTCATCAAAAGGCATGGTTGTTGTAGATTCAGTCTCAGAGATATTACCACTGTCTTGAAGATCCATTGAGGCTCCTTCAGTATGGCAGCTGAATCTACATGAGTCCCCTCCACATCAGTGGGACTCACCTCAGTAAAGGCTTACTACTGGGGGCTAGAGATAAGAGGTCTCTCTAGGCTCTGTTGATCCTTGAGAGAGTGTTGTGGATCAACTTCATTGCACTGATGGGATGTAATCTCTTTATCAGTTTTGAATAGAAGGTCAGTAAAGGATATAGAAGTTAAACCTAGTGACCCGGGACCTTGGTCAATGTCTAAAGGCATTGAGCCTATGGTGGGGATGTCCCTTTGTGGCTGCTCAGAGGAGTATAAAGACTCACCCAGAGGGTTTTCAGCTTGAGTATTAGGCTCATGGGTTTGAGACTGAGGAGACTTAAAACCCATATTAAGGTCAATTGTGAAGGATGGTGAGACCTCAGACTGAGTGGGAGCCCATTGTTACACTCTAGTCCTTTTAGATGGAAAAAGAGGAGCTTGTTCAATCAGAGAAGATTGAACAAAGGTTTGTTTGGGGCGTCTTTGATATGTGATAGTAATGGGGTGAGAATGTAGATTTTGCAATATTAGGGTAGTTGCTGGTGTGGGTTCATCACTTGTGGGGTCAACAGGGATGTCACCAGGAGCCATTGGCTCAGTCATTCTTAGAAGCAGAGCAGTATGTCTTCTGGTGAAATTGGTGGATACTTTCTTCAAAGTCTTGAAGATGGACAACCTTATTTGAGGGATAGTCAGAGCAGCAGCACAGACAAGTTGACTCTGGTCCAACTCATAGTTGATTATATGCTGAAGAAACCTGGGATACATGAAGAATGTTTCCCGCCGGAGGTTTCCCATGAGATTGGTTAGCACAATCATTTTTTATAATGGGAGCTGGAGTCAGTGGTAATGTTTGACTTAAGGGTTGGGTGAGAAAACACTCCCTATTAAACCGAAGGCTTCTCACCATTCCATGAACTAGGCACCCTAGTTTGTATGGGATTGGATACCATCCCCCAGATTTGTGGATAAGCAATGAAGAACGACATGCAGCAGGAACTTCTAGTTGTAAGAAAATTTGAACTTGTAGACTGTAGACTTGCTAATGTCTCCACCATATCCCATTTAGATGTAGATGTTTTCCAAATCTGTTTTAGGGAACTCTGTAGGGGCACCCTCATCATGAAGCTTGAGATGCTCCCTGATGAGTTCTTCAGTAATGACCAACTCCTGGCCATAAATGCTCGATCTTGTAACCCGAACCCCATTTAGGGTTTCAATCTGACCATTTGCCCAAAATTCAGCCATATGATTTGAATAAATGATAGGGTTAATAGTCAGAGCGGTGTAATAAGATGATTGGGTAAGAAAAGAAATGATATCAGTGAAGTCAGCATCTCTTGAAGAATCAAGAAGTGCGACTTGATTGTGTTGAGGGTTAAGTGCCATTTGAGAAAGTTGTAGGAAGATGAGTTTGGACTTGGGTAAATTGGAGATGAATGAAGCCTTTAGGGCAGTAAAATTTGGTAAGAAGATGAAAGTAAGTAGTCGGGGTTATTTAAATGGGTGAAATGGCGGTTTATGAGGTTAGGATAAGATGATGTGAAGTTTTAGTGGCTAATGTGATAGGGGTGGTAAGGCTTAGTTTAGTTAAATAATCTGACATCATTAACAAAATCATTACTTTTTACAAAGTGAGCCCAAAAGATTTCCGTTACACAGTAAAGTCTTTCTTCCAAGTATAAAGCATTTGCGAAGGTAATTTGTCTTCCGAAGGGAATATTTACTTCCGAAGGTAAAGTCTTTATTTCTGAGAGTAAAAACTCTTCTTCCAAGATTAAAAACTCTTCCAAGAAGGAAATTATCCTCGGAGGTAGATTTGATATGTAATCAATCGCTTCTTCCAAGACTAAAAACTCTTCCAAGAAGGAAATTATCCTCAGAGGAATTTTCTTCGGAAGATATGTGAAACATCTTCTGATAGTTGATTCCTCTTCCGAAGAATTTATACTTAGTGAAAATTTTAGAGAGAGACCTTTTGTAACAGGGCTTAGATTGTTTTGACACAAGAATTTACATAATTTAAAAAGGTTTTCAAAATAGATAGACTAATCAATGTTTATTATCCCAATGGCTGTAATGAGATACTTAAATCTTTGTTCATCAAAAGCTTTGGTGAACAAGTCATCATATTGTTCATTTGAGTCAACTTTGATTAGCTTAATTAGATTTTTCTCATGAATATCTCTAATGAAATGGTACCTGATATCAATATGCTTTGTCTTGGAGTGCTTCACAGGTTTTTCAGTAATAGAAATAGCACTGTTGTTGCCGATGTGGATAGGAGTGCTCATGAAGTTGAATCCATAGTCTATCATCTGGTTCTGAATCCACAGCAGCTGAGAACAGCAACTTGCAACAGTAATGTATTCTGGTTTAGCAGTTGATGTAGAGACACAGGATTGCTTCTTGCATTGCCATGAGATGATCCTTCCACCAATAAATTGACATCCACCTGATGTTGATTTCTTGTTGATGTTGCAGCCACCAAAGTCACTGTCAGAGTAGCCATAGAGATTGAAATTGTTGTTCCTTGGATACCAAAGACCAAATTTAGGTGCTTCTTTGAGATATCTTAGGATTCTCTAGTAGCAACTAGGTGAGACACCTTTGGAGCAGCCTGATATATTGCACAAATACAGGTAGCAAACATGATATCAAGTCTACATGTTGTGAGATACATCAGAGAACCAATAATTGCCTTATATTGATGTTGATCAGTATCCTCCTCCTTAGAGTCAGGACAGAGATTATGGTTTTTGGGTATGGGTGTCTTGGTTGACTTACAATCTTTCATGTCAAATCTTTCTAAGTTATCATTGACATACTTAGACTTGTTGTTGAAAAACCCTTCCTTTATTTGTTTCACTTGAATTCTAAGGAAAAAGTCCATTTTTCCCATGGAACTCATCTCAAACTTTTTCTTCATGATGCTCTCAAAGTCTTTACACATTTGATCATTTGAGGAACCAAATATGATGTCATCAACATAGACTTGAACAAGCAAGATGTCCTTTCGAGACTTCCTTATGAAAAGAGTCTTATCAATGGTACCTCTAGTGTAACCATTCTTCAGGAGAAACTGGGACAATGTCTCATACCACAGCCTAGGTGGTTGGTGCAGCCCATATAGAGCTTTATCCAATTTGCACACATAGTTAGGGTGTTGTGGGTTTTCAAATCTTGGAGGCTGGCACACATAAACTTCCTTATCTGTATCCCCATATAGAAAGGCACACTTGACATCAAGCCGGTAGACAGTGAAATTCTTGGATGCAACATAGGCAAGGAAGATCCTAACTGCCTCAAGTCTTGCAACAGCTGCAAAGACATCTGTATAATCGATTCCCTCCTCTTGAGTGTATCCTTGAACCACCAGTCTTGCTTTGTTCTTGATGATCAAGCCTCTATCATCCCTCTTGAGTGTATCCTAACTGCCTCAATCTGTTTTGGTTGCACCAACCTTATTCTTGATCCAACATAGTCATATTTGAACGTTTAAGAGGCCTAATTCCCAAGCCACCCTTTTCCTTCGGTAGTGTTACTTTATCCCATGACACCCGGTGAATCTTTCTTTTGTTTCCATTGCCTCCCCATAAGAAGTTTTTTCTAATACTTTCAAAGGTTTTAATAACTTTAGACAGGGCCCGATATAGAGAGAAAAAGATAATGGTAATGCTTCTAATACTGATTTAATTAATATAAGCCGTCTACCTATAGATAATGTCTTGGCTTTCCATTTTTTCAATCTTGCTTTGAAAAGTTCCAACACCGGCAGCCAATTTTTTGAAAGATTCATATTTGCACCCACATTTAGACCAAGATAAGAGAATGGAAATTTACCTATCTTACAATGCATGATTGAAGCCATAAGCGAAACCTCCTCGTCAATAACTCAAACTCCATAAATGGAACTTTTGAGCAGGTTCACCCTAAGACAAGAAATCAAGAAGAATCCTCTTAAAATCCCGAGGATATTCCGAACACTCATCACATTCCATTTACCGATTAGAAGCACATCAACGGCAAAAACAAAATGTGAAATTACAGGACCGTTGTTAGGCAACTGCGGGCCTTCAAAAAGACCAGCACCAATTGTTTTCTTCATTGTACATGACCATGATTCCATAGCTATGACAAACAGAAAAGGTGACAGTGGGTTGCCTTGCCTCAAACCTTTATGACAATCAAATTCCGTCATGGGACACCCATTGACTAAAATGGAGGCATGACTCGAGCTAAGAATCGCTCGAACCCATAATCTCTATAACATTGGAAAGTTCCTTTGAAGCATCACCCGATCTAAAATTTCCATTTAAGTGAATCAAAGGCTTTGGCAATGTCTAATTTCATTATCTGACCTTTAATTTTTTTATTTATTTAGCCATGCAACCGTTTCATTAATAATTAGAGGACCATCCAAAATAGACCGATTGCAATGTAGGCACTTTGTGTAGATACGTGTGTCCCTAGTTTCTGAACTCAATGTATTATGTCTTTAGTGTCTTACACATATGTAATAGTTGGGTACTTAATGAAATGTAAATGTTTGGTTGTGTTTATAATGTTTAATATTTCATTAATGAGTTGTTTAACGCATATTGACTTGATTATATAGGTTTGTGGTTGTTTGAATTAATATAAATAATGTAATGACAATTAATACATTCAAACTTAATAATATGAAGTTATCATGCGAATGGCCCATGCTAATGGACCATACGCATGAACAACTTCATGTGAATGACTCAGTCGCACGACTGA
>BJCM01202697.1:0-20809 GCA_018326385.1 Flaveria bidentis | reverse complement strand
GAGGATGAACGTCAACAGACTAGTTCCCCCCCCCCCTATAAATACTCACTCAAAACGTCAACACACTTTTGCATTTATTTATTAAATATTTTTTAAGATTACAAAATAAAAGTTTTTAAAGAAAAATAGAAAAAGAAATGGTGATGTGGAAGAGAGAGGATGCATGTGGGAATGATGGATTGGAGTTAAAAAGAGGAGAGAGAGTGCATGTGAGAAGGATGGTAAAAAACTGATGTGGCAGTGATAACTAGGATGCATGTAGTAAATGCAAGACGTTGCATTGCGGGTAGTTTAAGTACACTAAAAACAAACATAATTTCAAAAAGATTAAAATAAGAAAGTGATAAACTTTTGAGCTTTACGGTCACAATTTAGGTGAAGTGGTAAAATAAGTTGGATATTTAGAATCGAAATAGTGATTGAAATAATAATAGAAAATCACATATATATTTATCGAATCGAAAATCACTATTTGGAAATTCGATATTAAATCTCATATTGAATTCGAATTTGAAATTTGTATCAAATTACAAATTGTTGATTTTTAGTCAAATTGAGTTGTTGTTTTCTTTTTTTAATTCTGATTTGAATAC
This sequence comes from Flaveria bidentis, assembly GCA_018326385.1. NCBI lineage: Eukaryota > Viridiplantae > Streptophyta > Magnoliopsida > Asterales > Asteraceae > Flaveria > Flaveria bidentis. The sequence goes on along the minus strand of BJCM01202697.1, from coordinate 20,216 downwards.
CGAGAACACAACTAGATAATACATAGATGCATACACCAAAATAAAAGGAAGTTGAGTTAGTAATAAGGTGTCCAAGGAACAATGCAGTGTAGAGAAATAATACAAGTCTAGGGCGGGAGTTGCTGAAAGCTTTAAGGTCAATGTAAAAGTTTACATGAACTTACTCACATAAGTACACTAAGTTGGTATCTCATGTATTACACGAGTTAAATAAATAAAATATTAAATAATTAGTAGTAAAAATAAGGGTCTCGTCGAAATTATCAGCTTTCTGCCTAACGCCACGACCATGACCCTATTATTTAAAAATCTTTAATTTATGAATTATAAAACCATGCTTTAAAATAAACTATAATTATAATTATGTATAAGTAGGTACTTTAAGTAAATAAACAATAATTTATTTTTATTAAACTTTTGTTTTATAAAAAAAAGTATGGTTTTAAATATTTTGTTTTAAGAAAAATATTTTTTATAAAAAACTTCATTGTATTCTTATTTGATAAAACTTTAATTATAAAAAGTGTGTTTTACATAAAAAATAATTTTTTACTTATTAATTATAGATTATTTAATTTAAAAATGGTATAAGTAATCTTATTAGTATTTAATATTATTATCAATAATACAAAGAAATGAGTAATCTTATGTATAAATTTCTTGTTTATTAAAAAACTTTAATTTGTAATTATTATAGTTGTTTTAATAAGACAATTTTTAAAAAATTCAGCTTTTATAATTTTTTTAAAATAATCGTTTTAAAATATTTTGTTTCAAAAGATTTAGTGTTTTTGAAAATTTCATATCATATAAATGTTTTATTTTTTTATTATTTCTATTTTAGTAAAAAGATGTAATTTTTAATTTCCTTAATTAAATCTATTTTTAAAAAGATAACTTGATTTTTAAAAAATTAAATAAGAGAGAGAAATGTAGTAAATAATATTGATTTTTAATAAGAGAGAAATTAGTTTGAGTATTTAAATTATAATAATAGCCTTTTTTGGTAAAATTATATGAGGATGTGTATAAGAAGAACATGCGGTAAAAATATAAGTTAGAAGAATAACATATGACAAAAAATAACTTTCTTTTATATAAATTTATAGATTATAGATGCAGTGATTCCATTCTTCTAATTGCCGATTTAGTAGTCGATAATGGACCCATCATATACTTTTATTAGGTTAAGAGTTGGGTTCTAAGGGATTTGGGGTTATAAGAAATTGGGTATGGTTAATGGGCTGTTGGATTTTAGTATGATGGACTTGTCACTCATGCATTATGAGCTTTGAATAAAACTTTGGTAATTTGACGTTATAAAGTATTTTAATGAGATTTATACAAGTTTTTCAACTAATGGTGTGGTTTGTTGAAAAAGATCATTGTCAATCAAAATTCTGGTGTCATACACTCTACATGAAATGCAAATAAAATTGGTATTGATTGACCTCAATACTATTGCAATACCTACATCAATGACCAGAAGGTAACCCGCTCTTGGTTTTTAGTATACTTGGGATCTTTATACGAACATTGTTCATGTTAATGATAAGAGTAAAACTTCAAACCGAGCATATAGGTCAGACCAATCCGTTTGTTGGATTTGGGAATGTCTAATATGTTTGTTTGTTCATTGGTATGCTTGGTTTTAAGAAACGTGAGACGCTCCGAGGTGTTTGGTACCCAAAAGCCGAGGCACAAAAAGAGAGTTCACGTGTGTAACACACTTGTTGCTTTTTGTAGACGATTTATAATTTCTTTATCCCTCCTTATTGTTTTCAAGATCGCCTCATGACTCATGCATGCTTTTCAAAGGCCAGCTAGTAAGAAATCACAAACTAAGTATTTGACTAGAGAGAAGTATAAACCGTAAAACCATTATTCAGTAAACATAAAACCGTTCTTATATAACTATTGTTGTGTATAAAAAAGGCAGCAAAATAACTATCAGGACATAACAATACATAGATGTACATAAACTAGTATCCTCATTATGTCAACTTGTCAATGGTTCAAAAGCACCTTGCTATTCACTCCAGCTCTATATAACTGCAGCTCTGAATCAGTGCTAACACAAACCTCAGTCCCTGCAGGTACAAATAATGCAGCTCCTTCTGACACTTGATCTTCACGCAACAATGTCTGCATTGTCCCTTCTCCTGAAATAACCACAAAAACAGACGGGCCCGGAAGCCCAGGAAATACAACGGACGCACCTTGGTTGAGCACACATTTGTCAACCTCAAATTCCTCGAAAGGCGGTGTGTATCTTCTCACATATTGGTTTAGAGGCACGCCTTTCAAGATTTCAGGTAACCCCTGTAATCACATTAACACCAAAACATAAAATCTAGTGAAAAAATGAAACATTTGACGAATGCAGAAGTTTGTATTTTGTAGTGTTTTGCGGTTACCTGTTTATATGTGAGCATGGAACAGAGGATTTTAACATCCATGTATTTGGGAGTGAGCCCAGCACGGACCACGTTATCCGAAGTTGCCATGCACTCGATACACTCGCCATTTAAATATGCATGTGGCTCATTTGCTGCTATGTATAAACCATCACCTGGTTCAAGCTTGACAAGATTAAGGAGAAGGGCTGCTAACACCCCGACATCATTTGGGTACTGTTTTTCAAGCTTCAACACTAGTTCTTCTTTGCTAGTTAACTGTCTTATCTGGAAACAATAGAAATGGAACAGCCGATTTTTGACAAATTATTATTGTGCGTGTTATGATTTATATGAAAAGTGTAGAGGATATTACTTATACCTCATTTTCCCTGGTTAGACGGTTAATTAGCTTGGTTAGTGCTTTGGAAATAACCTCTCGGTCAGCAGACATGAGTTTAGTGAATATTGTCCGAAGAAGACTTTCTTCTTTGGCCTCACAATTGCGGTTGTTAACAGTTAAGATTTGATTTGCATATGCATTGCCAACCACTTCTTTAATCTCAGGAACAGTTTCAAGCACAACGTCAAGTTCCTACAATAAATCACAACCTTCTGAGTAATGTTTTAACAAATCACACAAAAAAAAGTTAAATGACAAGCGGACTGTTAACAAGCAGAGGTGGCACGATAGACAGGCCAGGCAGGTTGGGTGGCGAGTCAAAACAGGTTTTGGTCGAAACGGGCTGTTTGATACCAGTCAAAACAGGTTAGGTTGAACCTTACATGTTTTATTCTATCTTTTTGTAAAGTTATTATTTCTGTTACATGTGAATACAAAATAATGCTTTTTAAATAATAATCTAAACTTTCAAGATTATTTTCAATATGTTGGCCCCTTCCATCCATTTGACCCATTCAATCCACCTGAGCAGCTCCCTTTAAGCTACTTTTCTAAATTTGACCCATTATGGATAAACATAAACCATAATCCAAATCAACTCTTCCAGAAGTAAACTGGCTAATATTTCCACCTCTGCTAACAAGTATTCAAAATCTTAACCTTATTAGCCTATGGTTTAATATAAAAACTGTGATATCAAGAACCATAATTCAATCAAACCAACATCAAAAGCCAGAAAGAACAGGGGTATCAGAGAGTATCAATTTACCTCTGAGCTAATAAACCCACATAAGGCCTCAAACTCTGTTAATGCTAGAGCCATTTCGGGCTTGTGATTTGCATCTTTATACACATTCGGTTGCAACTTATGAAGGAGCCCCGCCAATTCCTTATCCGGATGGGCCTGTATTGACAATGACCTGCCCACAGAAAGGACCTGATACACAAACATATGACCCAATTAAGTAATAAAAATCGGTTCCATGATTGTAATAACAACAATAATTAACGAATTTGGTATTATGTGAAGCTTGATTCACTAAGTATTGCAATTGAAATTGATAACGATGCACCGCAAGCCATTGCTGAAATGACATCATAGTCAACATGATTAAATTTGATCGCGCTTACACGTCATTGAAAGTTCATATTAAGCAAAACAACCAAATATAGAAAGAGCAATTCTACACGCCTCGATTAATAACGTAAGCAATCGATCAATCCTACATGCGTCCTCGCCTGTAGATGATCTGTATCGCCCTAAATCTTATCACTTCCTTCAAATTTTCTCAAATTACATTTGGGAATTTCAAAATCATCTATAAGCTTATCGCATACCAATGCCACTTCCATTCTCCATCTTCTTAATCGAACAAATCATATCATAACCAATTGATTTCATCACATAAAACTTAGTCAATGATCATGCAAATCCAGAACACCATTTACACAAATCGTATTGCTACAATTGCAAAATTACCAACAATTTCATAACAATCAAGCGGTTAAAATTCACGTCAGATGATCTGTATCTCCCTAAATCAGAAATCTTATCACTTCCTTCAAATTCTCTCAAAATTACATTTGGGAATTTCAAAAATCATCAATAAGCTTACTGCATACCAATGTCGCCGCCAAAAATCATATCATAACGAATTGATTTCATCACATAAAACTTAATCAAAATGATCATGCAAATCTACAACACCAATTACACAAATCCTATTGATACAATTACAAAATTACCAACAATTTACACAACAAAATAAAGGTTCAAAATTTAAAAAAGAAACTTGACCAAATTACCTTAAGCAAGAACGGAAGATCATTCCCCCACTTATCGACAACAACATCACCCAAAACCTTAGGGTTTTGCAGAATCCACGTCTTCAAAGTCACCAAATCATCGAACCCATCAACAAACGACGGACCAGAGGCATGGGTTCCAATCCAAAACTCCGCATAATGGTTCTTGTGGTCAATTTGAGCCCCGGAGTTGTTGTGAAAGAGGCTGGCGACTCGTGAATCGTAGCCAATTCGACCCCAATCGTAATTCTGAACGGAGCATTTGAGTTTGACGAGGGGTGATTGGTGGTTTGGATCAGCGTTGTAAGAGTCCATGTGATGTTGAGATTGAGATTGTGATGGTGATGGTGGAGAATGAAGGGAGTATAACCGCTTTTTAAAGAGGAGTAGAGAGAGGGAAAAGTGAAACTAACATTACAATTACAATTACAAAGACGCTGGCATTTTCAAGTCATCGTTTTCTTGGGAACTACAAATTAAGAGATTTGCATTGAAAGACTCATCTACAGCTTTTCACACTTTTACACAACTACCCTTTTGGGTTTTGGATAATATCCAAAACCACCCCCACATAGTTAAGGTTTTCATATAAACTTAAAGTATGAGCTGTTATAACATGATATATGTTTTTTTTTCCTTTGGATCAGTGATTGTTTTTATTACTCGTGTACGTAACTCGAGACCATCATCAGAAAGAAACTTACTAAACTTAACAGAAAACCCTCTAGGTTTAAATAACCTGACATAATAAAGAACTTACGAAATTATATGTTTATGTGTAGCTAATTTAGTGGCAAATAAAATTTTGGAAGGAAGGAAAATGTAATGTTTAAAAAATTAGGCCAAACAACCGATCTAGTAGTCAATTATAGGGGTTTGGTTCAAATGAAGACGGATCAAGAGTCCTCGAGTCTATGGTTCCAACACTAGATAAATTGAATGATATTATATTTAAATCTACCAAATATTTAAATATGTAATAGATTAAAAGCTATGGTTATTGCTCATATTAATAACATCTTTTATATGTAAGATAAAGCATGTAAATACGAATTAAACTTGTTTTGTTATTTTGTGTTAAATTTGTATACATAAGGAATTGATGCACGGAAAAGTAAAATAAACAAACAAACATACCAATCAAATATCATTCATAACATAAGGTTTAGGAAATGTGAGATGGGTGCTTTGTCTTTCTCCTTTCTCAAAGGATAGAGGTTCTACTCCTTATAAGACTACTAGGGTGTAAACAAGCTAAGTCTCGTCTAGACTCGAGTTTGGCTTGTCTTAGATTTAGAGAGGTCGATCTCAAGCTTGACTTGTGAGAATATTAGTAAAACATGAAATGTAAGGGAATAAAAATAACATAAAAACAAAACAAATAGTAACAATAACATTACTACAATGTTGCGAAAAAAAATACTGAGTAGACCCAAATTTTTTATCTATATTATTTTGACAGAAAACTATGATGATAAAATTAATTTTAACTTCTTTTGATAACATATATTATTTTAATTTGATTCATAAAATTTTAATAATGATCTTAGGATTAGAGGATTAATAGGATTAGAGGATTAAGATCATTTAAGAACTAGTATTTGTTGTTTTTATGCTTTACATAATAATATGATTGAAATATAATATTTAGCCATCTCTCTAGAATTTTAAAAAGAAAATAATAAATGAATCAATAATCTACACCTGTAAATCATACGAGGATTATAATATTTACACATGTTTAGCTAAATAAATAATTAATTTTAAAAAAAGTATGCAAACATTAGTTTAATGGGTTTTTATGTGTATAAACATACATAATTGTTTGTAAAAGTATAAACTTTAGAAAAAATGACCTGTTGATATAGTTCTAGTGGTTCTTAAGATATTTACTAGCTTTCATGTGATTATTTGTCCTAGTAACATGTTGCACGTTTAAACGTTTTAATACTAGGTCCTATCCTTACATTAATATTTATATTTATGATTCTTTTAAATTATAAAAGACCCTAAATATCAATTTCTAAAGTTAAATATTCTAGCATATCTATTGAAAGTTGATATTTATTTAATAAATATAAGTAAATTGTTCCTGTCATTATCATATTTCAACACATGAAACCATGAGTTCAGAAACCAAAGACCTACATAAAACATCTACAAACATGAAGGGTGGTTTCTGCAATTCGGGATAACCTCAACTGTTGGTGGCATGGCTTGTGACGTGCGCAACCATAAATTCACCGGCGGTCGGTGGGTGGTGGCGGTGGTGGTGGTGGTGGCATATTCTAACGCCGTAAGTCGTAAGCGGTTGCAATGGGAACAGATCGTTGGGCCCACGCTATGGCAACTGAATGCGATTGGGCCTACTTTAGGCCCACTTGGATGGCACATTTTCACTAGTGGTTTTGTGATCGGGTTACGTGCTTCCGTGGCACTTTTTGGTTAACTTGTAAATATCTCACGCGTTTATTTATTTATTTTTTAAATCATCCACAACAAAAATTCTTCATGGTTACCTACCTAGTCACTCAAATTATTTTTCTTTAATGAAGTTCAAATTTTCATTTAGGTGCATCAAAATGTTGTAAAATTTATGAAATATATTTCTTAAAAAATAAATGATTTGAATTTATACTATATAATTTTAAAAAGGTTTTGAAAACAACGTGTCAACTTATAATAAAGTCTAAACATTTGTTTCCCGTTTGTCTCAACTCCTATTAATAAAAACGATATTAAATAAAAAATAAATATCCAAAATATAAGATTTATTATTCCAATAAATTATTAAAACATACTAAATTATAATATATAATTTATAATATAATTTTATAATTCTTGATTTTTATTATTTGTTATTTAATCTCTTAATTTTTTATTATTTGTTATTTCATTATGGCTAATGATATGTCATATACAAATTATTAATAAAGCCTAAGATTTTAAATTATTCTACCAATGTAATACATAGGTTTGTAACCTAATAGAATATATATGAAGAACTAATTAGTATTTATTGATTGTTTTTTATTGCACTTAAAGTGAACAGTTATAAAATTTGATTATTTTTGGGTTTAATATTTTTTCTTTAATATTACCTCTATTTCAAGTTAAATTTAAAAGAAATATTAGTAGTTTTCAAAGAAATTTACTTTTAAAAAACAATTTTACAAGATGGATAATCTAACGAAAGTCGAATGACTTTTTACGTGAACTTTTTCTTTATTTTAAAATTATTTATTATCATAAAAATGTATATCTTTAAACCGATGTTATTAATGATTGAATGTGAAAGTTGATATTATTAGTACTTACATAGTTTATTTAGGGGACATTTTAAGGAATAAGTTATATATTTTTTTTTCAATTGAAGATTGTTGATCTTAGTCATGCATATTAAAGAATGTTTTAGATGGTGTTGTTAAAAAAGAGTCATATATATTAATTATGAGCAGAGAAATGGATTATAATGCGCAAAAACAATCCTTAGTAATCTACAAACTTTAGTAAACTCGTGTGTTATAATTATAATATAATAAAATTTATTAATTATAAAATAATATTTTAATATATTATATGACTGAAATTACGTAAGATAAATGACTATAAGTAATAAAACAATGATATCAACATTTTAAAATTTTGTTTTTAATTTTTTTCCAAAAATAAATAAACATTTTATTTTTAAACAAACCATAAATAAATATCAATTTTAAAAGTTTCCTTATTATAACTCTCAAATTTAGTTATTTTGTTCTTAAAACACGTGTCATTATTCTAGCATATTAAATAACACGTGTCATCATTTTAGCATATCAAAAAATTTATTTTCTCGTATCTCTCTCATAATAAATACAAAAATTATAAAAACAATTAATTTGACTTTCTTTTTTAAATAAAATATGTTTAAAATATATATTTATATTTTTGTTTCTTTTCTCTCTCATATTAAATGATATTTGTTGTAAATAAGTAAACTAAACGATTAAACGATAAAATATAAATGTAATATTTTAATAATTTATTAATACATATTAAATATAGAGTAATAATTTTAATTCATTATGTGTTATAACTTTTAAATATTCATTATATATTTTATTCATCAATGGATAGTAACATTTAAACAATAAAATATTCATAAAACTAATTATTTAAATATGTTTTATTTATTCCACCCATATAATGCATGGGTTCTAACCTATTTATTTAATATGAGAGAGAAGCGGATAAATTTTGGTGAGAATGATTATGATGTTGAAACGTGTCGTCTCAAAATACTCTTTTATTAGAGTAGAAAGAATTATTATTTTATAAAAAATTTATATATTTATAAATAATATTAATAAATAGATCTCTTTCTTAATTTATTAAATCTAAAAAAAATGTTAAATAATATTATTCGTTTAAGGTAATTATTTAATATAAGAGAGAGGCGGGAAAATTTTGGTAAGAATGATTGTGATGTTGATACATATCGTCCCAAAATACTCTTTTATTAGAGTAGATAGATTAGAGTAGATAGATTTTCATATTACATATATAAATTTTTTTAAAAGATCTTCTTACAAATGCATTTCGTAAAGAAATGTTTTTTTATAAAATAAGAATTTTTTTCAAAAAAATATCAAACTTTTAAAAAACATAATATATTTTAAAACCTGTGGGTTTAAAAATATATATTCTTATGAAACAAAAGTAAATAAATTTTAAAGTTATAATAAAAAATGTATTAAAAATAGCACTTTTAATTAACAATGGCACTTAAAAAAACGGTTTGTTGTGAAACTATTTGTTAAAAAACTATTTTTTAAAAAAATAATTAAAATAAAAAAGAAGTTTAAAATATGATATCGTTTTTTATCACTCGTACGTAATGTCAATCATATTTTATATCAAAATATAATTTTATAATTTATTAATTTTGTTAATAACTATTTAATATTTTATGTAATCAACACGCGTGATACATGGGGTACTAATTTAGTTTGGGAATAAATGAAAGTTATTTTGAACCAAAAGGAATTAACGAAGCATTTTCTTTCTTTAATTCATAATTTCGAATGTCTTTTTTCATAGTTGGACATAAACAAATCAATATTAAAAATTGATAGATTAAAAAATACTAGGTTTTGACCTTTTTTTAAAAGTGTTATTAGATCCTATTTGAAATCATACGTGAGTTCATATGAGAGTATAATTATTCAAATAATTGAAATAATTCTTAGTTACTCGATACAAAATACGGGAATAGATTAAATTAGTCAAATATGAATGATTATAAGCACGTGAAAATGAAGATGCATGTGTATTCACATATGAATCAAAGAGTGTTCCGACGATTGATTGCATCAAAAATTTTATTTTAAGGATATAGTATAATCTATACCACCGTATGTCAGTATGTCACAACATATTTAAAATATAAATAACAATCATCTGCAGAAACAAAATGTTATATACTATTAACTATTGTATTTGAGTATTTAACAAAAGTATTGTGAAGGAGGAAGAAGTAATTATAGGACCATCAGTGTTATTTTAGTACTAAATTTGTTTTTGACCAAACAAGTAATTAGATGATACATTTAGATGTAAAGTAAGCAGCAGTCACCATACTTTAAAGTAAGCCTTGATGTTGTTCAAGAGGCAAAGCCCGTAGTGGTTATTGAGCGGGCTGGTCAATACAAACAAAATTCACTTTGACATGTGTGTTATACGCTTGAAGTTATTTCAGGATCACTTGATTAATATCAAGTTGCATAAATTTTATGATCTAATTACTTATACGTTATTATGTACCATTAATAATCGCTAGAAACTATAATTTATAGCAAATTTCATCTAATGTATCCATACAAATACGATCATCAATAACAAAAATAATCATCAGTACCAACTTGGCTTCGATAGCAATATTTTTAATTAATCTAAATAACAGAAGTATTACTAACCGTTATTAATGGTCAACAATACATTTCATTAATTATTGGTTATTGAAGTAGTAGTAATTTTGTTATTATTGATGTTTTATAAGTCGGTAGTAACCTAGTTGTTACTTATGCTATTAGTATTGATGTAACGGTCAATGGTTAACGTTTATGACTGTTATAATCGATAATTATTAAGTCTTTTTATGAAGTGTTTTAACAATTTATTGTAATGGTTCAATTAGAAAAGTCGGATTAGGTTAGCCTTTGGTACAAAATCTTTTATAGATTTCATTTTCGACCTTGAACTATTTTAGAATTACCTGTTTGAGTGTTCGTAGATACCAACAAAATAATTTAATTTGAATGTGTCAACTTCATTTTTTTATACTTAAATTATCACGAATTAAAAAGCATACGGTACAAACACATGTCTATTTGTCATATGTAGGTCGAGGGTAAAGACGAAACTCCCATCTTTGTCATTAACAAAGAGAAAAAATACACAAGGACATCAAATGGCTTTCACACTGCTCGTCCATGAGCATTCCATTGCAAGAGTTGTAAAACTATTTTCATATCAACATGCACGAATAAGAATCACAAGCAGAGCATATAGAAAGATCTTCTAAAAACATAATCAAGAACAAATGCAATGTTGTGTGAAAAGAATATAAACATAAAGTTCGATTGTCTCGTCAATTGCTCGAATATTATATGTATGGCATCTTTCATATCTAGCATCTTGGTTTTGTAGTTACATGCCCAAATGTATAAATCATAAAAGTTCCTTTAAAATTTGTGTTTTCTGTGTCTCTTCAATTTGATTTTGTTAACTAAACAAGATCTCATCATTTTATTAACACAAAACAGTTTATACAAGTAAATCATCACAAATTCTTCTTGAACAAAAAATGAATCTAAACATAGAACTTATCAGAATGATTACTAACCTGCAACAATGCGTTGCAGACTAAACCTCATACAAGAACGAGATGAACAAGATGAGTGATATCAGATAGAACCCTAAACTGAAACTGATTAGTGAAAAAAACCCTAGAAATCTTGAATGAATGAAACTTCCAGAGTCTGTCCCTTTATTTGTTAAAGTTAATGTTATATATGAGTAAACTTCAATAACCCAGCTAGTGGGCCCTCACCGCAACATCATACTTTAGCCCATTAGCCCATACACTTATAGCTTTAGCCCACAACAACACAAGCTCATATACTCCATATTAGAACTACAACATCAAACAAACTAAATAAGTAAACTAAAAATATAATCTAGTTGAATAAGACTAGAAAACATATATATTGTTAAAACGCCCCCTTGATTCAACTGGAGAAACATCAAACAATTGCAACTTTGAACATAGCTGTTCATGTTGTTACGCCCCTAATCCTTTTGTGAACAAATATGCAGGTTGTTCATTAGTATCAATTTTTAAAATTTTAAAAAAACCAGACACAACTTTCTCTCGAAGAAAGTGTAAATCTATCTCAAAATGTTTTGTACGATCGTGAAAGACAAGATTAGCCGAAATAAGAATAACAGCCTTACTATCATAAAACATTGGAACAGGCAGTTTTTGAGACACATTTAAATCACTTAACAAGTTTACCAGCCAAATTAACTCACAACCTGTAATAGCCATAGCTCGATATTCTGCTTCATCAGATAACCGAGAAACTACTGCTTGTATTTTACTTTTCCATGACACTAAAGAATACCCCAGAAATATACAATACCCAGAAACACATCTACGAGTAATAAGACATTTACCCCAATCAACATTAGAATACCCTCTAAGACTAAAATCAGAACTTTTTAAAAATAAATTACCTTTACCTGGTGATTTCTTCAAATACCTCAAAAGCCTTAGAGCAATTTTCAAATGAGACTGAAGCGGTTTATGCATAAATTGACTTAAACAACCCACTGTATATGCAATATCAGGTCTGGTTTTAGTAAGATATATTAACCTACCTATGAGCTGCTGATATACAGAGTTCTACTTATCAGTTACAATCACATTCTGTTCTATAGGAATACTTACATGTTTAGCACCAAGCATACCAAAATCATTTAAAAGTTCAAGACAATATTTTCCCTGTGATAGAACAAGACCAACATCAATATTAAGAACTTCAAATCCCAAAAAATACTTTAATTTTCTTAGATCCTTGATCTTAAAACTCTCACTAAGTAACACCTTTGTTTTATTAAGCTCATTTATGCAACTTCCAGTTAACACAATGTCATCCACATACACAAGTAAAATGCAAATATGATTATTATCACTTTTAACAAACAAAGAATAGTCATTTTTGCTTTGTTGAAAATCAATGTTTAACAAAGTATTAGTGAGTTTTTCATTCCATTTTCGAGGAGCCTGTTTCAGTCCATACAATGACTTTACTAACTTACAAACTTTATTATTGGAATTAGTGAAATATCCCTCAGGAAGAGTCATATAAACCTCCTCATCTAATGAGCCATATAAGAAGGCATTATTTACATCAAGTTGAAACAAACTCCAATCATTTTGAACAGCTCTGGACTAAATGTTTCATCAAGATCCAAGCCTTCCTTTTGACTATATCCCTTAGCAACCAATCTTGCCTTATACCTTTCAATCTCTCCATTTGATTTATATTTATTTTTATATAACCACTTACAATCTACGAGTTTTCTACCCCTAGGCAAATCAGTTAAAACCTATGTTTCATTCCTAATTAAGGCTTCCATCTTCTCATTCATTGCTAACACTCAATTCTGATCAATTGATGCTTCCCTATATGTCCTAGGCTCATGACTCTTACTTAATGACGAAACAAAACATAAATTTTCAGCAGTTAATTTTGAATAGTTCAAAACTTTCTCTAATCCAAATTTTACTTTTCCTTCAATCACATAGTCATTATATTTTTTAGGAACAACAATCTTTCTACTAGACTTTCTTAGTAGATCACCCTCAGAGACATTTACCTCATCATAAGACTCACTTGTGTTATCAATTGCTCCATAGTTATCATAAATATTCTCTGGTTCAAAACCCTTATTCTGACCGGTAATAGTACATGTTCTAGTAGTATCTGTTTCTTGAACAATACCAAATCAATAGGAGGATCTTGTGGACCAGGAGTTAAATGTACACTGAAGTCATCAGATGTTGTCTTATTATCATCGTTGGGTGGCATCCGTTTCTCATCATCAGAGTTAATATCAAAATTAAACACATTAAGACTGTTCAAAAACTGATTATTAGTATGAAAGTATTCTTTTATTTTGAATGGATATATATCTTCACAAAACTTTACATCACGAGAGAAAATAATTATTTTCCTTTCCAAATCCCACAACTTATATCTTTTTTTGTTATTTGAATATCCAATTAAAGCACACTTATGTGCTCTACTATCAAATTTATGTGTTAGATTTACATTTGTAGAGAAATATAGACAACCAAAAGTTCTAAGATGCTGAAGAGAAGGCTTTGACTTAAACAATAACTGATATGGAGACAAACCAGACAACACAAATGAAGGAATACTATTGATAAGATAAGTAGCAGTAAGTATACATTCAGACCATATATTCACAGGTAACCCCCCTGAAACAGAAGAGATCTAGTTGAGTTAAGCAAATGTCTATGATTTCTTTCGACAACCCCATTCTTCTGAGGCGTATAAGCACAAGAAGTCTGTTGTATGACACCTTTTTTATTAAAAAATCCCTGAACTTGATTATTTAGAAACTCAATACCATTATCTGTTCTACATACTTTTATTTTTTTAGAAAACTGTGTTTCAATTAGATAAAAAAACTTTCAATGTTTGAAAATACTTCATCTTTAGACTTTAGCATATAAACCCAAACTGCTCTAGACTAATCTCAACCACCGTTAGGAAATAATTATACCCATCATGACTAGTTATTTTAAAAGGAGCCCATGAATCAAGATGGACTAATTCTCCTATTTCTTTTGACACATGATTATTGAAAATGAGTCTCTAGTCTGTTTAGATTTATGACATACTTCATATTTTTTAGACGAATTCTTATGACTTAAACTTAATTCATGTTTTAAAACATTTAGAACTTGGTCGGATGGGTGCCCCAGCCTGCTATGCCATAACTCAGCAGAAACAGAGCAAGCAACCATACAATTATTAACATAACAGTCACCTTCTTTGTTTATCTTATCAAGAACATACAATCCATCTAAAGCTTTACAAGTCATCACTAGTTTCTTTTGTTCTAAATCCTGAATATAATAGTGAGAATCAGTGAACAAACACCACAAAGTGTTCTCTTTTGCTATTTTATCACAGATAGTAGATTCATACAATACTCAGGAACTACCAAGACATCATTAAGCATTAGATTATCTGTTAACTGAGATTTCCTATTTGTGAAATTAAGGCTTTGGTTCCATTTATATGACCAGTTGTTAAGTTTAATTCAGAAACATATAACAAGTTTACCATATTTGTTGTAGATACAGTCATATGTTGGTTAGCACCTGAGTCTACTATCCAACTTTGCTTAGAAACTAGTTGTTTATGACTTTGAGAGCTAACAACTAATTGAAATAGATTTGTGTTTAGACACATACCATCCATATTAGCCTTTGGTGATACAACTAGGTTGTGTTCAGAGATGAGTGACATGATTTTATTTATCTGTTCTGCTATAAAGGGTTGAGACATAACAGAGTTAGTAGTATCATTTGTTTCTACACTACTAGAATTGCTTTGAGCTCTTTGTACATTTGATTTCTTTTTGTAATTTGGAGGATAACCTATAATTTCAAAGCATTTATCTATAGTATGACCTGTAAAATTACAATGAGTACACTTTTGACCTTGACTTTTACTTTGTATTCTTTTATTATCTACAAATTTTGAAACAAAAACAGTTGCTTGAGTTTTTCCTTGATTATTTATTTCTCTATGTGACTCTTATGAGGAAATTATAACAAAGGCATTCTTTACGGATGGTAAATGTCCTTTAGACAGTATAGTTGTTCTAATTGGCTGATAGATGTCATCAAGACCCATTAGGAATTGCATTAGCTTTAGTTGTTGATTATGGGCTGTAATTTTTGTTGTAGCAGCACAAATACAGTTAGGTAGATCCGATAAGATGTCATATTGTCTCCACATGGAGTTAAGTTTGTGATAATAATCTGACATTGATTGCCCATTTTGACTAATAGAATTTCTCTATTTATGTAGGTTATATATAACAGATCCGTCAACTTTGCTATAATTTTCTTTAAGTTCATTCCAAACATTAGAAGCAAGTTGTGAAAATATTTAACCTACATACAATTTCTCAGATATGGAGTTTAGTAACCAGGATAGAACAATAGAATTACAACGTTCCCATTGATTTGAAAATATAGGATCATTAGTTTGTTTTTTACAGGTTCCATCAATAAACCCCACCTTATTCTTTACAGATAATGCAAGTTTTATTGACTTAGCCCAAATAGTATAGTTTTCTGTACCTTTCAAGTTTATACTTATCAATGACAGATTATTAGTATCATTGGCATGGATGTATAAAGAATTACTAAAATCCAAGTTGTTAATCTGAGTTTCATCACTGGTTTGAATAGCAGTCTCAACCATAGTTGTATGCTATTTAAGGAGAGGACTTAACACTTAAGCACATAGCAAGAATCACAAAAACAGATCAAGACTCACAGAATATCTCACAAAGTGCACACAATGCACAAAATCAAAGGCCACAATTAACACAATTAACACATGAACGCCAGCTGAACTCAATTGAAGATGGGACAACGAAGCCGATCCAGGGACTAGATTTCAAGACCACTCTTAATGGTGGTTGGGCAAGTATAGATAGGGAGTTGATTTACCTTCAATTGACCAGGTTTATAGATACAGACAATACAACCAAGCAATCCTAACAGCCAAGTATACACACAACATCAATATTTTGTATAGAGCACAAGAAACCAATAAATATAACAAGACAAGAAAAATAGGTAAGAGACCCTTATCTATAGTCCAAATATTAACACTGATGGGCAGTTGATTCCCGTATGTTAATACTCCCACAAAAACTCATTAGTGAAAGGACTTGCTACAAAACAGGTTAAGAGACCTTACAGTGATGTAGCGATGCTTCACAGAGTCACGAAATGCCATAAACAACCAACAATACGTTGTTTGGCAGGAATTTTATCAGTGGAAGACTTTTATATGATTCGGTATTATGATGTAGACATGAATCAGCAACCCAGGATATACTATTCACTGAATCAACCTCAGAACTAGGATTTGATATCAACATTTTTTGACAAAAAACTTAGATCTCTCAAATAGTTCAGATCTAAATAGAACTAACACAAATTCAAGAAATCCTTAGGGTTTTTGACACTATTAACTATTATTATCAAACCGTCTTTTAGGGTTCTAAAATACAAATTTCAGTATAGATCTTGGTGCACTTTTAAAGGAAGCACACACAAAGTTTGCTGAAATCAACGTATCACTGAGCAAATCACGTTCGATTAGGTTTTGAAAACTGAGTTTATGTTGAAAAAAATATATCAAGAGCAACGAGGCTCTGATACCATGTTAACTAAACAAGATCTCATAATTTTATTAACACAAAACATTTTATACAAGTAAATCATCAAAAATTCTTCTTGAACAAAAAATGAATCAAAACATAAAACTTATTAGGATGATTACTAATCTGCAACAATGCGTTGCAGACTAAACCTCATACAAGAATGAGATGAGCAAGATGAGTGATATCAGGTAGAACCCTAAACTGAAACTGATTAGTGAAAAAGCCTAGAAATCTTGAATAAATGAAACTTCCAGATTCTGTCCCTTTATTTGTTAAAGTCAATGTTATATATGAGTAAACTTCAGTAACCCAGTTAGTGGGCCCTCACCGCAACATCATACTTCAGCTCATTAGCCCATACACTTAAACGAGAGTTTAAGTCCATACACTTATAGCTTTAGCCCACAACAACACAAGCTCATATACTCCATATTAGAACTACAACATTAAACAAACTAAATAAGTAAACTAAAAATATAATTCAGTTGAATAAGACTAGAAAACATATATATTGTTAACATTTTTTTTGTTGAGACTAATACTAATGTACAAGCCATTGAAACCAAATCTTATAAATTTTAACAAATCCTGTCGCAACATGCAAGTTTTTCCTATTAGTTGTTATTATAATCATTTTTAACGACAATAACAATCTGGGCTTAGTGGCATGCTTTTTCATAACCTTGGTACGTCCATACCTCAAACGGGATTTGTAATCATTATTTGACGCTTGAAGATTGCGCCAATTGTTCGATATTTTAGTAGGGGTGTTCATCGGATCGGATAACGGATTATTCGGATTTGAAAATTTCATGACCCTATTCGAAATCCGATCCTATCCGAATAAGGATGTCTCTATCCAATCTGAATAAGGATGTCTCTATCCGATCCGAATCTATCCGAATTCAATTTGGATCGGATTTTGATATATCCGAATAATTCGAATTTATCCAAATAATCCGAATAAACCAAATAACAAATTTTCTTATTTTTGTGCTCCTAATTTTTTTGGCTAATTTTTCACTATTAACATTTTATAAGTTTAAAATCAAAATAAAATATATAAATCAAACAATACAAATTTTACTTGAACACAAATTGATATATAATAGGTAAGTGTACAAATCCGAAGACTAAAATCTATAATTTAGAACAATAATCAATTATTTTATAGTTGTTTAGGATTAGAGGATTGAAATGTGTCAAAATTCTTGAATATTGAGTTGAAAACATAATAGGTAATTGGGTAATGAGTATCGTTAGAAAAATAGTTGAATTCTTATTCAGATTAATTAGATATCCTAATAATCCGAATAACCCAATTAAAATAATTATGATATCCGAAATCCGATCTAAGATCCAAAAAAAGAATTCAAATTCGGATGAGATCCAATTCGAATATTCGAATAATGATTCGGATCGGATTTCAGATATTTTCGGAAATCGCATTAAAAAAACCCTATATTTTAGTACAATTGGATTGACTAACGACCAATTTGATTATAATATCAATCAAACAAGTCCAGAGGTGCAGGAATGCAGACTTGTTTGAGTTTATTATGATTTTTGAAATTGAAAACCTTATTAGGAGCGAAACCCCTAAGCAATGGGGGTTCTAAGGGGAAACACCCCCTTGGCGAAGGTCTAGGGGCAGCACCCCTGGGAGCGAGGTCCAAGGGGTCGAGCCCTTGAAAAAAAATTTATTTTGGTAAATATTACTTTACTAAAAATGCATAGAAAATTGATTTTCTCAAAATTTCACATGTGAAACTAGGAAGTTAAAACAATATATTTGCATGTAAAGAACTGCCGAATGTAGTTACCCCATCCCTGAAATATTTTGAATTTATAAAAGATTGGTCACTCTTCTTCTTCTCTTCTGGTTCACGATCTTGAAACACGAATTCACACTTTGATTTCTAAACTTGAGTTTTATCTGATTGAACATTGGTGTGAACCCAAATAGTTTTAATCTGAAAGCGAACTTGCGACTCTCAAGTTTTTCAAGTTATTGATAATCTTATTACATTTCCTTTACACAAAATTGTTCAAGGAGGAAACCAACTAGCTCGTAATCCTCGTATAACTCTTCGACACCTGGAGAACTCATTAGCAAAACCCTATTAATAACTGTAAGTTTTTTGTATTGAAGTGAGATGGGTGAAGATTGGACGCATTCTAGAAGGATATAGCACCATGGAACAAGCTAGAAATGCTTGAGATGGGATTTGGAAGCAAAAAAGGTGAAACGAAGATGTAGGGCTGTAAAATAAGACTCAGGCGTATATGCAATCTTGCTTAGTTTACCCCGTAGACAGTAGAGGACTTGTAAATTAGGGTGATTCTTAACACCGTAATTGTATTTTACAGCCCGTGAGCAGTTTCAGCTGTTTTTTTTGTTTTTAATTGAATTACAGTGTTCTTCCCAGGGGAATTTATCCATTATTCACCATCAGAGGCTAAGAGACATCAAGGGATGTAGGAAACTCATTAAAAGTGTTCCATCGTCAAGATTTCTATAATCTCTATCGAAATCACAATATTTCATTATCAAACATGATTATGTGTGGCCAAAACCCTTGTGATCACGACTATGGACTAGGGTTTGTATGCCATTTAGTTCACTTTGAGTTGTTTATTAATGTTGGACATGAATACATGGTGTTTGTAAGAGATCTACGACATTTACTAGGCTTTGAGTCCTATTTTATGTCTTGGTTGCTTAGACATTGTTCGCTAAATCTCGTAACATACTTGAATTAGTCGGTGTTAACTATTAAATGGCAAGGTATATAATTGATGGTTATGTTAACATGTGTGTTTGATGGTGATCATAATCATTGGTCTTTTAATCCACAATTGACATATGATTTCACGATGTTATTTCTATATCATCTTTCATACCGATTAATACACTCAAATTCAAATCGTCAAGATGTTTTGCAATCAAGTGAAATCTTACACCAACCACTAGCTCCTCGTGGTTCGATATCGTTTTTGCCACTACTAATCTAGGGTATTTAGGATTCATTTATTTTATCTTCAATGCATATATATATATA
>BJCM01202696.1:0-15906 GCA_018326385.1 Flaveria bidentis | reverse complement strand
TATCAAATACACTAAATTATTTATTCAATCAAAATCATTCTAAAACTCAATTCATACAAACATGCTTACTTGTTATACTATTTGTGAATACATTCTTGAATACATTATCTTGCAAACAATCTAAACCTCCCTTAACATGTATAGCGCTATAGGACTAGCACATCCGCCCTATTATGATGGGTCTATGTTAAGTTATTCAATATTTATGGTCTTGGTCATTTTTAATGCTAAGATTACGCTAGTGGACACTTTGGTTTGATTATCGGCTTTGCATGCTAGCAATGTACAAACTTTAGTATACTTTACTCATGTTGAATTGAGATTTATTCACTATGATACTATGTATTCAAACTTGTATGATCACCAATATATTTATATGTTGACTTATATTTTATACAGGTTGCAGGAAATGTTTGAAGCTTTATCAAGAAACTCAATTAGGTGGACTTAGAAACACACCAAATCTACTATTTTGTTATGCTTGTTTTAGACTTGTATTTCTCAAAATTTTTGTATGTTTATTTGAAGCATTGTAATGTTATGTTGATTACTGGAAATGAAATTTAATCTTAATTTATTATCACTTTAGTTCTATGATGTCTTTGAACAATCGATCACTTCTCGCGCCCTGATGTTTCCGCCATCGGTTGGGGTGTGACACTATCGCCTTGGAAATCCTGGTAGACTTACCTATGGCAGTTTCTACATGGAAGGGCGTATCTATATTCTTACTACTAACGGGCAGTTTAGCACATAAAGCACTAGAAATAAAACTTTTACTAGCACCAGAGTCAAATAACACAGAGGCTAAAGTTTGGTTTACTAAAAACGTACCTGACACAACATCAGGGTCCGTCCTAGCCTCCTCCTGCATCATCGTAAACGCTCTGGCGCTCGCCCTCTGTCCTTCTCCCCCAGCCTTCCTCACTCCCGAACCTTCAGCCCTCGGCTTCTTGTAGTGCCTACTCATGTGGCCCTCCGCGCCACAGTTGAAACATCTCCCTGCTTTGTATTCCCTCGCCATATGACCAGGCTTCCCATACTTGAAGCACACGTTCGATCCCAACCTACATTTTCCGGTGTGCTCCTTCCCACGCTTGCCACACCCCTTCGTCCCTGCACCAGATGTGACCACACGTCAGTCATCCACCCGTTCACCTTTGTTGCTTGGAGTGGCCCCGCCACGTCCAACCCACTTCCCATTACAGTTTCGATCACTACCACCCTTCTTGCTACCTTCAGCCACCTCCACAGTCCTTTCATCGTACAACCTCCCCGCCAAGTCCACTGCCGACCTAAACGTGTTCGGTCGAGCAGCGATCATGTGCCTACGGACATCCGTCGGGAAACCCTGGATATACCTCTTAATCTTTCGTGACAAGGGTGTCACTTGATGTGGCACCAAACGTGACATATCGTTGAATTCTGTGGTGTATTGTTGATGTGTCATTGTTCCCGCCTCCAGCTGCAGGAATTCTCTTTCCAGCTTAGCCATCTCCCGGTTAGGACAGAACTCCTCAATTACTAGCTTCTTCAACTCAGACCACCTCATTCTCTCAATTGCCCGACTACCCTCGGCTTGGATAATATTGTTCCACCAACACAAAGCCGAGTCCAAAAATGAGTGGGCAGCAAACTTCACCTTCTGGTCCTCTTGGCACTCGCTAATATTCAGAACATCTTCTATTTCCCTCACCCATCGGTGAGTAGCACCAGCAGTGCCATTACCATCAAAAGTAAGGGGCTTACACCTTTGAAATGCCCCGTAGTTACAACCTCGTGCCGCCTCCGGCACATGCTCTTCTTCTTCCTCCTCTTTATCATCGGAGAGAACCGTTTCAGGCTCCGGTCGCTCCCGTTCTCCTGAGGACCTATTCCTCTCCCTTTTTTCTCCTTCCCTTACATCCATTATTACTTCAGTTACCACAGATGGTAAGATCGTCTGCATGACCTGATAAACTTCTTCCATAACAGCCTCCTTTACTGAGGCTCTCAAATTGGAGCTCTCATCACCGCCCTCCGGATGAGGGGTCCCAGGTTCTTCATGAACCACCTTTTCAACCATAGGCCTTCCTCTTTTGGCCCACGGTTCACCACCCAGTCCACCGTGACCTCCACCACGCAAAGCTTTAGATGATCTACCACCGGCCATCCACACACACATTGAAAGATTCAAACACCAACACGGTCATTCAAGGGAACAACTTAGTTTATGTCAAGTATAGTAAGTCCCTAATTACAATGGCCAGTTGTGATTAGCCACTTACTTTACTCTTTATACCCCAACATTACCTATCCTGACTACATCAGTATCTAAATCTACAAATAGCACATAAACCAAAAAACATGCGCACATAATACCGATTAACATTAAGAAAATACCTGATGGGACACAGCTACTCAGACTGGCATCCCTTCCCTTTCCATCCCATTTTTAGTTTAAGAATAGGTTTCTTTTGAAAATTTATCCGTTTCACTTAAACTTTGGCTCTGATACCAACTTGAAAGGCCCCGTTCCCGGGACGCTTACAGTTAGTAAATCATCTCACATAAAACATATAATTACATTGACTTCAATAAAGTGTTGCAGCAGAAACATTAAAACAAACATTTCATTTCATTAACATAAAAGCTTTTACAAAATAATACAAAAATCATTACAAAATATTGTTTGTTCGCATTATAATGCAAAAACATTGTACAAAAGAATGCCATCCAAAATGAGCCAAGTAGCCGCCCCGTGTCATTCTCAGCAATCATTACCTGCCAACTGGAAACATATAAAAGTTAGCGTTGCTGAGTGAGTTCTAGTTTTATAATAAAACATACTTTGTCTTTTGTCTAAACCGTTCCTTACAATCGTACATGATCATGTATTATACATACACATAGTTAATATCATTATTATCATCTTTATTCGTTCGTTCATTTCGTTCATACATCATTAAATCTTTACTTTCATCTGGATCAATGTCATGTGCTTACCCCACCGTCATGCATAAAGTGGGTACTAGGCCTGAGGTCTTTCATAGACCCCTAACATTGTGCACGAAGCTGACTCCGGTACCTACGATAAGCGGAAAGGATCCCATACATATGGTCAATCACAAGGATTGAACCCCTGTGTGCATCCTTCTGGGGTAATTAACCTGCACACAGTTGAGTTGACACCCTTCATTGGGTTTGAACCTCCATACATTTGCTTAATCGCACTGTTTAAGCCCCAGTGTGCATCCTTCTGGGGTAGCTAAGCCGCACACGGTTTAGTTGACACCCTTCATTGGGTGTGAACCTCCTTACGTTTGCTTGAAACCTTAATTTTAGTCATTCATTAATACATGCATTCCTTCATTACATTCCTCTTTTTATTATCTTCCGCTTTACATTACATAATACTTTTCATTTTATTCGTTAACATTCAACGTAAAGCCATGAGAAAATAATCATACATAACAAGGAACATGAACATACAACATCACCATATGAGGCATGATCATACATACATAACATACCACATACATACAATGATGTATAAGCACCAAACATACATCATTATATAAGCCTATCATAACATCTATGACCTTAAAAGTCAACTTACATAGAAGCCCCAGGAACCTCCCAAGTCAAGCCTAGATAACACTTTTCCCCCGAAAAATCAGAAAATAAACTAAGTTCTTTTGGGCCCGTGAGCCCTATTTGGGCGTATGGACCCTATTCAGTCGCATGGCCTCCCAGGCGCATGAGAACACTTAGGCGTATGGACACTATGGGGCGAATGGAGACTTAGGCGTAGGGACACTATGGGGCAAATAGACACTTAGGCGTATGGACTCTCAGTCGCATAACCTTCAGTCGCATAATTTCCATGCGTATGACCCTTAGTCGCATGGCATTCGGGCGTATGGGCTTCAGTCGCATAGCATTCGAGCGTATGGGCTTCAGTCGCATCACCTTCATCCGCATTTCCTCCAATTGCATGACCTTAAGTCGCATGACTGTCATGCACATGACCTTCAGCCGCATGCCTTTCGGCCGTATGGCCTCTAGTCGGATGCCATTCGGTCTCATGGCTTCCAGTCGCATAAGCCCTAGCTGGGTGCAGAATGCAGTCTTCTTCGAACCCGAACTGCAGATTTTGACCTCCAACCCCTTTCTAACCTGTTCTAGCCTAACACCAACCATCTTAAGCCCTAGAAACACAACCACAACATCATACAAACATCACAAGCCCAAACACGAGCCCACCCGGTCACACACCCACACAAAGATGCACATAAACGGGTTCAACACCCACACAACAAAAAACGATTTGCTATGTGTTCCAACCCCAAAATCAGTCAATAATGTGTAGAAGAGGGGTCCTAGAATTCACCTTAGCAGCCTCTTCGAGTATAGCTTTCCATAAACCTGCTTGACTTCGACTTTTGCACATGATTCTTCAAGAAACCCTAACTTTTGCTCTTTCTCCTTTTTCTCCCTCTCTTGGCCGAATGGATGATAAGAAAGGGCTGCCACTCCCTTTTACCCACTCTTTCAAACCTTTCTTCTTTTTGGCAAGATTGGTCCCTCGACTTGGACTTTATTTTTTTTCTTCCTTTTTCTTCTTTCTTTGGCTTCAAAGGAAAATAACCGAGTGTTACATAAATTAATCATTTTTTAATGTTTTATCATCTTTAATTTTTATTAGGTGGCTGGAGAACTAAATTATAATAAAAAAAATCAAATGTGCTATTCATAAGCTCGTATGGAATGTTTTTATAGAACCGGATGTATTTGAGGAGCGTTGGCATTTGTTAATGACACAGTACAACCTAACTGATCACGAATGGTTGACTGATATGTTTGCAATTAGAGAACAATGGGTTCATGCATATTTTAAGGATATTCCATTGTGTTGTTTAATGAAGATGACGTCTCGATATGAAAGTTCAAATGCTCTTTTCAAACTAAAGGCTAGTGGTTCTAAAAATCTGGTGGACTTTCTTCTTTTTTTTATTCTACTGCTGAAGGTCAACATTACGAGTAGAGGAAACTTCAACATGCTTCAACCACAACCTCACCTTCATTACGCACACTTCTGCAAATTGAGAAACACGCCGTCGAGGTTTACATCCGTACTATGTTCGATGAAGTTCAAAAGGAAATTTACAAATCTGTTTGGACGTGTTCTATATCTAGTTGTGAAGAAGTTAATAATGTTAAGTCTTACGTCATGTCTCAGAACAAAGATGGATCTGGCTTGGTTGGTCATTACAAAGTAAGTAGTTTTTTCATCTTGTGTTAAGTATTAGAACTCTTAACTAAATAATTACGTTGACACATTTTTTATGTTCTAGGTGACTTTGGATTTGTCAGATCATTCCGTCATGTGTTCATGCATGATGTTTACAAGGATTGGATATTTATGTAGGCTGTGTTTTTAAAAATCAAAACATTGATCGTATTCCAGGAAAGTACATTTCTAAAAGATGGATGACTAATGCCTTACCTCATAACATTTTTAGTCTATCCAATAGATATGGTGTGGTTACCAGTGAAAGATGCAGGCTAACAAATGAGGTTTTTGAATTAGTCGAAAAATGCACGAAACTTTTGGGGGGTGATATAGAACGTCTTAGGAAGTTTGTTATTAAAATGAAAGAAATCAAAGACCAAATATGCCAAGATGTTCCGTACTTAAGTACCCGCCAAAACAAGGGTGTTGTTATTGAAGATTTGGTTAGGCAATCCCAGGAAGAGGATTTATCTTACAATCCACCACAAGGGGTCCGCAACAAAGGTAGCGGTATGTGTAGACGATTGATTGGTCCTGGCGAGAACTAAATCACCAAAGTCAAAAACCAAAGAGGTTGTGCAGGACATGTCGCAAATACACAAATAATCATGACTCTCGTAATTGTCCTATGAAGAAAAATGGGGCCAATGAACAACAAGACCCGGAAGTGATTGAGGATGAAGATCAGTACTAATCCCATTAGAGCCTTAATCTTTTTTTGTTTATGTTGTTTTAACTCTATGGATTCTTTTGAGTATGATGTTCTATTTGTTTTTTCAGAATAAGTAAGTGGAATGTTTTTTAAAATTTGGTTAAGTTATATGTGTATATAATTATTACATGTAAGTAATTAAATACAATATACATGACATACAATTGTTGATTTTTATAATCACCATGTGTATATAATCTTTACATATACGTAACTTAAAAAGAACCTGCATGTAAAACAAATTCGCTCAAAACACACTAAATTTAGTATGTTCAACTTTCCAAGTAATTACTAAAACTACACATGTTTCATTCAAAAATAACACATTGTCTCATGGTTAATTTATTACGTGTCATATTAGGTAAATAATTTCTTCCTGTAACATTTATATATTTAGACAAATGTTAATATGTACTTTTATGGTTTATATGTTATTTAAGAGTGTCTTATTTTGTTATTTATGTTGTGAAACATCCTTTTTTTACATATATGAAAATAATCATAAACCATGTACAACAACATTTTAGATATAACATTTAACCTGAATTTTTTTGCTATTACCTTTTCATTGTATTTTTTACCAACATGATACAATTTACGTACATGTTAACTTTACTAAGGTCATACCTATCAATCATTATGAATCACACATTCTTAGCATTAATTCATAATATGTAATTGAGAACAAGAATAGATATTTACTACTATCTACCCCTTATCTCCACCAAATCATATTATAATGTTAAACTTTCCCACATAATAACATTTTCGAAATCACCCAATCATAGATAAAAGTAAATATGCTTTATAATCCACAAAAACAAAACAGTCATACACTTAACAATCCACCACAATATAAGATCCTTTAGAGACATAACTCATTACCATTATCTTATAAACCACATATGAGTGGAAATAACCTGCTACTACTTAACACCTTGCGTCAAACATTATCTTATCCTTGAGTTTGTTAGCTTTTGATAGTAGGATACGATACGCATATTTAACCCTAAGCTTCCTTAATTGACCATCGTGTCTCGGTCCTTCCTTTACGAATCCACACATTCATCTTTTCACCTTATTGCCCATATATGTTTCCATATGACGCATAACAAACACCACACAGTCTATTGGGTTGTTAATTGTAGACCATTATAGATGTTTCTTCATGGGTATGGATCTTGACATTTGGATGTACTTCATGTTGCCTACTCGACGCAAGTACTCAACAAAAATGTGTTTCTGTAGTTAACAACAAACACATATAAATCATGAAACATAAAAATTAATTATTTAAAATACAATATTCATTGGAAAATTTTGCCTGTTTTTTACATACACATAATATTCAAATGTCTCACTTTACATCAACCTGTAATAGGGGTACTTCTATGTTTAAATGACTAATTTCTCATATTATCAAGGTATACATAACATATAGGTAACAGGTACAGAACCAGTAATTACGTATACGTAAATTTGGCAATTATAGTCTTCAGAAGAATAGGTTCATTGTGTACACAACTTTTTCATATACATAAACTTATACATTTAACATAAAACACCTTAACAAACACATTCACATAATCAACTTATGTTTATATAAGATAAGGGAGTTTAATATGCAAATTAATGAAACTCATAAATTCAAAAATCATATAAGTTGGAGAGATGTACGTATAGCAATGGAATTACTTCTTACCACTTTGTTAACGGTGCTCTTCTTATGATAGGATGCATCATCCTCAATTCTTACGAAGCTTCTGCACTCATGTACGTTGTCTATTACTTCTATTGCCGAATAATGCAAATAAAAGCACACTAAGTAGTAGTGTTCATTCTCCAAGATTAGGAACATGACAACATCATATTCACTTAATGTGTAATCACTTTCATCTCCATCAATAAATGTCTTTAGATTGTTTTCGAACTCTTTAAATCTCATATTATCATCAAGTCTTGAGTCCCATAGAAGTGCATCGGTCTACATTAGTTTTCCATTACATTAATGTATCATGTTAAATTCATCATAGATCACAATATATGAAATCTAAATGTAATTACTTACTATTACATTGGTGTGCATGAACAACCTACATTCAGATTCTCTCCTCCTATTCCTTTCTTCAAAGTTTAGAACCGCGGCCCAGCAGTCAATAATGTTTGAAACAAGCCTTAGTTCATGTTGTAACAATAACAAGAATAATCTTTTTGTAACAACCCCGTTGCTTGTCTTGAATATATCATCCCTCGTGTAGATACATCCAAAATGATAAGTAATATCCAATACAAGTTATAAGCACAATTCATTACAAATACTTATAAGAATGTTATAAATGCCAGATAATCTAAATACGTACTAAACTTCATTTTCGACCTCTCTTCGTTTGTCAACTTCTCTATCTACATTCACCCTATATTTATAAATAATCATTCAGAAAACGTATTCCTGGCGTAATCAATAACATGTAAACTTGTAGAAATAAATTAAATAATCTACAATTACGTGTCTTTCTCAAGTCCCCTCGTAAGGTAGCTCCAAACTTTTCATTCTTCATAAGAAATATCTTTCTTCATGTCAATCAGTCTGATTTTGTACGGTGATCGATTTACATCTGCAACTTTCTTCACCTTACACGGCCTCTTCCTATCTTCACATCTAAAATATCCTAATTTTGGGCGGACATCACATTCTCGCATAATTTATGTACCTTTTAATTGTAACATATTTTTGGCTTCCTCAAAATCTTGCATCAATCCCAGACTAAAACTTGGTTCCGGTGTTCTCACATCATTACCCCTAAACTTCATACCCCCCGAATGCATTTTTTTAATACTCTCCTCTACCCAATCTGCAAATTTGCACACTACCTGGGTTGTAGAAATATATGGGTCATCTACCCTAGTGTATTCCACCATTAGACTCTCACTACTTGAATTAATCACAGCCACTGATTGTTTTGACTTTGTAACATCATCGTTGCTTCTTTCAAAGTTTATGTTCTCATCATCGCGACTTATATCTTCTTCTTCCACTTAGTCTCCACCTATCCCACTCAAATCATCCAGATTGATATGACTACTGAAATATTCCTTGTATCTTTCTTTCAACTCTTGTACATCACAACTTTTAGGATGCTCTTTGACACTTTCAGCGATTAATTACCAACCAAGACAAAAACAATCAGACAAGACGAACATCGTGAGATGAGCCTCAAGCCCCAATAGGAAGGGCACTCTTTACTATGTTAGACTACGCTTTTAAGTCTCTTAGAAATTCTCTTACTGGTGCCGGAACCTTCCGTGACCGGGAAAACAACTAGAATACATACTATAGGTCAAGAGGAATCAACAACGGAAGAACCTTCTCAAACTTTTTTTTGTCATAATTGAATCCAAAATCATCTTCATCTTGGCAATTTTAACCTTGTCAAAAGAAAAGAAACATCATCTAAAAAGAAATATGTTCTCTTAGGATTTGTAAACAACACATATTTCAGTAACACAATTAAAGTGTATATCGTAATTTAATGTTGACTTTTTATAAACTGATTTACATATATGTAAATTACCATAAAACAATTGTTCAACCAACTCAATTTACTAAATTTTAATATATCTTATATTACTATTTATGACATGTATTTAAAATGTATTACCAAATGAAATCAAATTAATCTAGTTGTACCTCATCACTAAATTAACATATCTAGATACCAACATATATGTCTTTTTATGTAATTTTCATTAATGATTATGTTACCTTTAAAACACTTTTGTCACTATCTTCAACAAAATTTCCATCTACATCATCTTCATCTGAGCTGCCTCATATTGATTCACAATAATTATACAAGTTCCACATGACTCCTTTTCCAAATCCACCCATTTCAATCTCCATCTCTTCTCTCCTTCCAAGATTTTTAAATGTCCAAAATTTTAACGGACTCATTGTGCGTTCATCGTCGAAACCACGACAAACGAATCTACGTATAAAAGCTGCATTAAAACCCAAGAAATTAATTGCATGATGATAAATTTAATTAAAAAATAAACTACCATAATATGTACGTTATTATTCAAAAAACAAATACTTCATTCACTAATTTTTTTTAATCTATTGTCAAACAATGTAACATAAACATACATCACATTGCATATTTTAAAGTCATGAAGATGTACCATTAAAATCGACAAGGCTCCACGAAATTGTGAATCAAGATCCCTCCTTCTCTATTTCTTTCTACACCTTTTAATCTTAGAAACTATGTAACTGGACCAATTAATTTCACCTATTTCCATATCCTAAGTTATGAGATCAACAATCTCTAACATACACTTACCGTTCACATGACACTCAACAAGTGTGTTAGTAAACAAAACAATAAAATCAATCTTGAACATGAGCCCGTCATCATCATCAGATTCACTTATCATCCTCACAATATCTTGTTCCCAATCATTTTGGTTTTATACCTACTCCTCCACTGAACGGCAAGAGGTGTCCAACATTCTTGTTTCCCCAACAAAGTTACATCCAAACCTTCCTTTGGTACCCCTAGCAGCTTATGTATAATATCACAATTGATCAACAATGCCCCTATCTCTGTCTTCAACTCCACTGTTTCTGTATTTAATACATCCACCACATAATGACCCAACTTCGCCGGAATACCATCAACCCTCCATGTTAATAGCCTGCCAAAACCCATCATAGAAACTGCCTCTCTCTGTTTCTTCTTAAGAGTGATTATGCCGAGGTAAAACTGTTTGGGTGATGACCTGGTTCTGATCCCAAACCACTGAGCTCCCCCCTTAACCTTTTTAGTTTTCAGATTTTCCCCACCACTTTCACTCATTACTTCATTCGGATCTCCTAATTTGTAAAATCATGTCAACTAATTTATTTTTCAAAATCTAATCTCTAACCGGAATTAATTTACATCTAATATAAAAAATAATTATCTTTGGTCACGTCTATCTTTCTTTCTCCACACTTTCTTTATTCGACATTTTTTATCCATTTCTGCACATCACAAAAAATTCTAACTTTAACTTTCGTATTTATTGAAATTTACTCATATGTAAATATATACAAATCCAATTTCTTCATCATCTTCTGTTATACATAAGTGAATATACTACTGCATATTTATTATAACATATAATTCATTCCCATTAATTTTACCTTAAAAAACAACCATTCCCATTAATTTTACCTTAAAAAAACAACAACCAACTGCAAATATTATTCCCTTCTTACCAAAGTCAAATAACTAAACGGTTTTTTTATAAATTCTAACAATTTATAAACAAAGTATATACTTTTTAAATATATATCAATGAACTCTTTTGAAACCATACCTTTTGTGTCCTCAGACATCCTTTTATCAAAATTAATACTTTCCGTTTCTGTATCTTCATTCTTCCTATTTGAAAAAAATAATATTAGTAAAACCACGTTTAACGTATACGTAAAAAAAAATAATGTATAACCTGACAGACTTCCTTTTGCCAATTTCTTAACAATTCTTTTCTTTCTTTTTTGACTTAATGATTCACCAGAATTTACAACTCCACTACTTGATGCTTCCCATATGATCACTATAAACAATCACTGATTTTGCATTTTCAAGTTTATGTCTTTTCATCACATCTGTTTTACTTGGTATGACACTTTACAAAAACATAAAAGTGTAATGACTTACTTGATGACATCCTTTATATCCACCCCTACCAATCGATTAAATTATACTAAAACAGAGAACACCTGCATTACACAACATCAACATATGCTTATTCTTTTTATTATATACTCCTGCACACCATCACACACATGACAAGCCCTAATGTTCATGAATTTAGTTTAAACGTTTTCTATGATAGTGTAGACAGTGACATAAGTTTTTTTACATACCATTTACCTACGTGTAAAACTAAACAAGGATCAATAAAACAACATAACAGTCATTTTACACGGAACTTTCACACAGAACTAAACTAAGTGAATGATTATCTGCAATAGAACCATTCGTTAATTTATACTTATATTTGGCCATTCTGATTTTTTACGTCCTTAGGTAAAACGCGTACAAGGTAATTGATACATTATAAGTTATAATACAAGTAAATACTTATACGTATATTTTGCCAATCTGTTGTTTACATCCATATCATCATTGTGTCCCCAACAAATTTTCATATACGTAAACTTATACAATCATCCAAATTACACATCTCCAACTAACATATATTCATTTACAATTACTAATATTAATAACAAGTCAAACTTTCACCAAAGATCATTTCCCACATATTAGCACTGTTTTTGCTAAAACATGTGTATAAATATGTTTATCAAGTTAATATATGTTGTATTCATATGTCCCATAAAGAAGTTTAACAAGATATGTCATGTACATCAATCTTGGTTAACTCATAATTTTTCCCCTTTCTATACTACAACAACTGTTTCCATACATAAAATTTAACCCTAACCAACACATTTTCATCACTGCCCATGAATGTCCTTCCCTTACACTTGTTTATTACCAAAAATCAGTCAATTTGAAACACTAGAAGCTTTAGCACATTATTACAGTTGTTTCCCATGTCCAATAAGCTTCAACCATATGCAATTCCAAAATTCCCAAAACCCCCAAATTACACATAATCTGCATCCGCCTAAATTGCCCTATTAACTAAGCATAACTAACAACGAATCAACACCAACCATAGTATTGCATGTACAATCAACCCACATTTCAGATTCATACACAAATCCTTCATTTGAATAATAGATCAATGTTCAACAACGAACATACCTCAGCGCTCATTCCATGTGCTCTATACGTCCCTTCTATCTTCTCTATGCGTGATTATACAGAATTTGATTTTTTGATACCGGAGAATCTTCTAATTTGTTTGGGAGATTTACGGTTATCGGCCGCACATAGTGTTCTTACCATAGCCGATTGACATGGGAATTTACAACACTACCCTGGTACTATAATATTTAACATTTAATTGACTTATAAAATTACTATCATGCCCCTTTAATCTAGACCACACATTCATTTAATCAATGGTCATTACCGGTTCTTAGAGTTCTCAATAAAAATAGAGTCATATAATGAACTGGACCCTACATATATATACATATATATATATATATATATACACCTATATATACATATATATACATATATATACATATATATATATACATATATATATATACATATATATGTATATACATATATATACATGTATATACATGTATATGTATATACATGTATATACATGTATATACATGTATATACATGTATATACATATATATATACATATATATATACATATATATATACATATATATATACATATATATATATATACATGTATATACATATATATATACATATATATACATATATATACATATATATATATATATACATATATATACATATATATATATATATATATATATACACACACATATATACATATACATATGTATACATATATATGAGTTCTAGAGAGTTGGAAAGGAATAAATGTTAGAAGAAATGATGATTGTGCAGGAAGATAAAGATGGAAAATCAGATTTCAAAAAGCATTTTGATACATATGGGCATTTTAAAATTATGGAAAATGTGAAGGCACATCCTCCAGACACACTCACTCGAGAGGAGTGAGTGAGAGTTATTAATGTGATTGTAACTCCTGCATATTGGTGTCGCTCCCAAAAAAATTATAGATAATATATGGATCAAAACAACTCTTTCAAGTTCTCATGAGAGTCACTACAATGCCCAAATATTAGCGGTAGTAATTTGTTGTTTACAGATGCATATTCAGGCAAACGGTGAATGGGTTAACAAAAGGGAGGTACAAAAATACTTATATATGTTGTTACTATGTTAGGATTCAAACCAATTGCAATTGTATAAGGGGTTTAGGGTATATTGCATACATTTTTATTTAAATACATTAAAATGACTTCAACACACTTTAATTAACTTGAAATATCCAAGTACTAGTTAAGATGGATTAAAATAACCTAAACCTACTTTAATAGACTTAGACATCCACTTTTTAGTTTAATTAGATTAAAATGACTCGAACTCACTTTAGAGCATTTATAGTAGAATTCTTAAAATATGTAAATGTGTTTCCTATATTATATGAAATGGTTTTAAGTGATTGTGAGTAAATACAAGAGAAAATGTTACTGTTTATCGCTATATTTGAAAAATCATTGTTGAATCTCTATATATTTTTTAATATTTTTGAAATTGGTTATAAGTGGACGATAGAGAAAAAATTAATGATAAAAGTATAAAAGATATTATTTAATTGAATGAGAAAGAGAGAGAAAATATAATAATTTGTAATATAATTATATGGATAAAAATTGAAAATCTACGACGAATGCTATTAATTGACATAAGGTATTAAACTATATGTTTTAATAATATACTTAGTTATTGAAATCTTAGTCTGTTAAAGTTGGTTCATGTTATTTTGAAACTTTTAAACTAAAGTTGAAATTTATGTAATTAAAGTGGATTCTAATTATTTTGATTTATTTAAGCAAAAGTTATGAATATCTTAAATCATATGTTCGGATCATTATGATCAATTTAAACTAAAATTTGGATATTTTATTGTATTGAGGTGGGTTCGGGTCACTTTGAACTATTTAAAGTAACAATTGAATATCTATGTCACGTAAGTTTATTTGGGTCATTTAAACCCAAGTCCACTAAAAGTTGGATGCTACGGCAAGTATTGTTGCTCTTATTGTAGGTTTATTGTAGTGTGGAAATTTTAGAGTTTAACATCTATAGTTAAAAATGTTAGTTATCTATATACAACAATTGTACTACAGAATGTTCGTAAAAAGATACAGAAATGTTTATCCTATTGTTTAGTAAAAAATGAGTATTATTGTACCCATTAAGTGGCCTGTGACGCCCCTGAACTAGAAACCTACATGAAACAATGCGGTTTACGGGATCACCTTGAAGCAAGAGATATGTTCGGACTACTATCTCTATCTCAAAACGTATTACGCCATACCCATGTCTAGGCTCCCGCTCAATTCCATGGGCTAGCCACCCTAAGATGTCAACCTATTGAGGATCAATTCCAGGTCTTCTTCGGAGAACCTAAGTCACCTACCATTACGCCACCTAGAGGTGGTTTATTGTATTGTCTAATATGGATTAATAAATAAGAAGAGGTCACAAATATGCGACGTGTGAAGTAGATGATTCGGTAATTGGTGACGCTTAGTGTCTACGACGCACCCTTGGTGATAGACATGGCTAGCAATGCAGTATTGGGTGAAAAGTAAAAAAAGGTATCCGATGATTTGTCATATATATCCACCTCATGATATAATTAAATTTATGGGACCGATTGGTTTGCGAAATTTGTTGAAATTGGAATTGAAATTTGATTTGGAATTCGAAGAAATTGTATTTTGAATTCAACAAGAATTCAAATGAATTGTGATCTAGGGAAGGAATTTAAAATTCCAAATATATTTATACTGACAAAAAACTTTTAAATAAATTGGAATTTGTCACCCGTTACAAACCGCTACCACCTCAATGAACACCGATCATCGCCACTACATACCATCGACCGCCGCCGCCGTCACCGCCGACAATCGACTACGACCACCAACTGCACCCGATGTTGAAAACCGGCCGTACGCCATTGCCACCACAAACCAATAATGTTCGTCGTCGAGACACGGTTCAGCGAAGGAGGTTGGAGACAATCGACGGTTAGGGGGGGCAGCGGTCGGTGGTTGAGGCAAACAATAGGCGACAGAGGTCGACGGTGAGGTTGGGCGACGGAGGTGGCGGTCGGGGGCCGACGGTCTGTCGGCGATAGGTGACAGTT
>BJCM01202691.1:0-11782 GCA_018326385.1 Flaveria bidentis | reverse complement strand
TCCAAACCGGTTTTTCTTTGAAACCGGTTCGGGTTTTTTTAAGTGAACCGGTTCCGAACCGGTTTTTTTATACATGACTACAAGTAGGTGTGACTATTGGTTTTGGTGCCCCTGCCTCTTTTAACATTTTGGTGAGAATAACAATAGGATGATTCTATTCATGCTTTTTATATAACTAGAAAATAATATTGGTTTTTGGTTAAACACTATTCAGTAAATAATACTGGTATGTCTTATTTTTCTTAATATTAAAATTTGAATTTCTTTTAAGTTTGTATTATAATTCAAGTACATTAATATTTTTTAAATCAAAACAAAGAACTTAATAAGAAGAGATAAATCTCACATAATGATACAAAAATATATAAAAACAAGCTAAACTCATCTTAATAATCATAATAAACCTATAATATAACAATATACTTAATAATTCATACAACCTACACACTTCAATTAACATAACTTAAAAAAATATGATTATAAATATGCACTTGCACGCCTACACTTTATGAGTTTATGATATAACAACACACACCAAAATACATACTCTCACTTATTGACACTTTACATCCTTGAAGAATATTTTTCTATCCTTTATCCCCTTTACACTTTACCAAGTATCTCTCTTAAAATAATATTTAAAAGATACAAAAATTAGTCTACAAGTTATATAAATTAAACAAGAATAATTTATACGAAATGTGGGTCCACTCCTTTATTGGGAAAAACTAGAAATGAGGAGAATCGACCCTAGTGGGCAATATATAAATGTTTATTTTGTCCCTTTGGTAAAGACTTTTTACTAATAAATTATTAATTTAATTATTTATTTTGTAGTTTAAAACGAAACCTTTGACTCGTCGCTTGATGCATGTGAAATTTATCGAGGTTGATGTTATTCCACTAGTTGCACCTATAGTTTTTTAATAAATTATCACGTAGCTACAAACATTAATAGATTTTTTTCTTTTTATGTTTATAGTCCATTTTTGAAGTACAAGATTTTTGTGTAATAAAACAATGTATCTAAAATAAATATTTACATACTAGTAATCGTTATAATATATGTATAAGGCTGTTAATTAGGATGCGAAAGTTTTGTACCAGTATGAAACTTAAATTACTAAAATATTATAAAACTTATGATTTTTATAAATAATAATTTGAATTTACTAAAACCATGAGGAACTTAAAATTTGTAATCTTACCTGAGTAATTAAAATTTCAAGTCATTTCTTATACGACTTTAAGATTTGAAACATATACACACACACGCACTCATATTTTGAGTATATTATATTTGAAGTATGTGTTTTATATGAGTATATGACTATATGATATTTCAAGTTTGTTTTCCATACGAATTTAAGATTTGAAACACACAACTCCTTGAGATGACTCTATTAAAAGTCACCCATTTCTGGTTTGTTTTACATTTAATGATGCTAGTAATTAAAAAGAAATTTATATGATCTAGAAGAATAACAATAATCAAATATGGAAACCATATATAAACAGAAAAAATTTACCACAAAGACATGATTGAAGCACACTCAAAGGAAAGGTTAGTTTTTATTTTACAACATTAATTTGTCAACATAAATATCAAAATGATGATAACATTTCAAAAGTGAATATGAAATGTAAATACCCAATTAGAGAAATAGCCACTTATGTTGTGTTGTTGTCACATATACATCACATGGTGTCGGGATGTGACTGCTATTTTGCCTATAATCCTTCAAAATTTATTTCACCCTTTGTAACTCTCATAACCTATCATATCCAACTTTTAGCCTATGCCATTAAAAAATAATATATGATACATAATATAGTATTTATAATCGTTTTTAGATATAAAGCAACATTAACATCCTAAATTATAATTTTAATAACATATAATTATTTTTATATAAACTACTATTTGTTTTGAAAATTAACCTAGGGCTGTCAATATAGGTGTTACATTTGAGTCGCTATTTTTTATAGTAACTCATGCACTTATTTACTTTTACTTTTAAACTACACTAAATCCAAAACTACCAATTGTCATACTTAAACCTTGGTATTCTTTAAATAATCTATGACTTAAGCCACACAGATTTTGGTCACGAGTCTCATGACCAACACAATCCCACAACTTTAGTCATTTTATATTTTTATGTTAATGCATGACAACGGGTTATGTATAAGTTATATATGTTATTATATGGTTGAGTTGATACATGATTAAGACCCCATAACTTTGGTCGCTCCATGTTGTCTGCAATGTTAACACAGACAACGTCTGGCTCATCATATTTATTATAGCATGTTCTATCGCGTTCTATAGAAAAGAAAAGTAATCACGTACGATACAAATTGCACCGCATGATTTACACATTATTATAACATGATTGCATTGAACTTATTCGATTTCTAGGGGCAAATAATTGAAGTTTTGGAAAGATAACTTTTTTATTTGATATAAGAAGTATTAACCTAGAAATGCATAAGGCAAGAAGGAGACAAGTGATATGGTCCCAAAGCTATACAATAATATGTTGTATAAGATTAAAAAAAAGCTCAGAAAGATGCAAGAAAGTCAATATTGTTACTGCACCAGTTTTGTATCTTGTGCTGTCCACACACCTCTGTAAAAAGCTCTGCAGATGCTCTCACCCTTTGTCTCTCTCACATTGCTAACTTCCATATCAATATTCTCTCTTCATTTGCAACTCTTTTATTAAAAAAAATATTATACATATATATATATATATATATATATATATATAAATAAATAATGTTTTACCGAGATAGATGTCTCGCTGGGTGTAACCTCTCTATT
Source organism: Flaveria bidentis (assembly GCA_018326385.1). NCBI lineage: Eukaryota > Viridiplantae > Streptophyta > Magnoliopsida > Asterales > Asteraceae > Flaveria > Flaveria bidentis. Next base: position 8,955 of record BJCM01202691.1, on the reverse strand, counting down.
CCATGGAATAAGGGAACCCTACTCGTATAGTAAGTTTTCATCGGGTATGTTTGATTGTTTTATAAAAATAATGCCTTAATCAGACCTTACAGCTAATAAGATTATTGGGTTCTGTTAATCAAAGGTGATTTCAACTCATTTACTTGGTGAATGAGTCGATTTAGCTATGGTTTATCACAAAGGTGTCGAAGAAATGGCTAAGAGAGAAAACAGATCAAACGTGTTAAAACGAAAATTGGCCCGAAGTGTGTTCTTAAAGCTTATACACCTTAAACTGTTTCTATTTTAGAAGTTTATATAATTCTTGTAATAACTTGGCTTTGTGTTCATATTTAAGAAATTGATACCAGGGTCTTTTATCTAGCGGCATCAAGGGGTTTAAAAAGATGCCCCCCACCAAGTGGTTAAAAATTCAAGACTCAGTGATAGACAACGGTGTGGACTTAAAAGTAAAATTAAAGGGTGTGTGAATTAGTTGTTTAAACATTTTAATAAGAAATTAAGATATTGATATAAATAATGAATAGACAAAAAAGACTGAAGGTCAACGGGACAGACCCATTAGGTGTGTGGTTCTCAGAAATTTTGCAGAACCAATTGAGAGATGGAAGTGAGATTCCATGCCAAATTAGACACGAGGCCCAAAAGGGTTTTTATAACCAGCCTGTTGTGACTCCCTAAATATTCTCTCCTCCTGCAAATCTTTTGAAATGCAAAATCTAGGGGGTACAAGTGTCATATAGCAAGAATCTAGGGTGTGCAGTGTAAAAGATAGTGGGGTTAAAATGGTAAATATGACATGGTAAACAGTTAAACACACCACTCTTGACCAGACCAGTCTTTTACTATCATAAAAGACCCGAGCCATGCACACCGCGGTTCATCGGGTTTACAAAGTTCATTGACTCGACTTTACGACTCATGGTGTGATCATCAATTAAGAAAAAGAAACCATGGTTAACTAGCCCAAGGGGAAAGATAGCAGCTTTAAACATGCATACATGATAACATATTAATTACATTACAAGATTGGATAAAAAGAAAAGAATATACTTACATATCATGATTCTTTGGATTTAGTAACAAGAAAAGGATATAAGATCACCCATCATTTGTGTTAATTTTGATTTCCATTAGCTCTTCTATCGGTTGGCGACATACTGGGCACTTGTTTGATTGAAGCCTCAGTGCTTTTGCACACTCACTGCATAGACACTGAATCATGCAAAAAAAGTTAACATTATAATAAAGTTCATAATAACAGTCAAGTAAAGAACAGATGAACAAATCTGATTCAAGAATTTTTATATGTAGGCGCTACTAGTGATTTATTAATATTACCACATTTTATAAATACAACATGATATACAAATTAATTTAATCACTTGTGAGAATTATGTATTCTTTCTTATGCATTGTACATCACATGTCATGCTACTTGTTAGTCCTTTGGAGACACATGAATTATCCATGTGTTCTCATCACTAATCAGTATATGTGCATTCATTGGAAGTCATTTGTGATGAATCAGATTATATCCGTATACTTTTACTAGTCATTAAAAGTATGTATACTACTTTATTGTTTAAAACTGTATCCATATCTACATCTAGTTCAAGCTATGTGTGTATTATTTTGACACGTATTTATGAACAGTCCAGGTTGGGTTATGTCTTTTCCTAGGTTTGTAAAGAAACCATACTATACAAATGAAGCTTGTTCATGTTCATTCTTTTATTCTTTCAACGTTTATGTAACAAACAAGCGCACACAAACATTTAAAAAAACAAATTTTCTTGTTTGTATTCGTTCGTTAAGTTATTTCCGACAAGTTAGACAAGAAAACTAAAACAAACATAGATTGCATATCCCATGCATAGCAACTATTAGTAGGGTCTAGAAGGGTAGTTTAGACAAAAAAAACTAAAAAAAATGCTAAAAAGAACATAGATTTAATGATAATGGATCGCAAGTCGCTCCTAGATTATTCGCATCAGCCTACTAAGTTGCTTTACTTAAAATATTATATTATTTGCAATTATATGTTTTGTGATCATGTTAAACATAAATTATTGATATAATATATTCAAATGAACAACAAATATTCTGAATCAACCTGACCCGAACCAAAAATAACCATTTTGACCCAAACTCATTTTGACCCTTACCAAACCTGCCCATTTTCAACCCAACCCATACCACAAATAACTATTTTGGCAAATAGGGTCCTTAAATAACTAAAAAAAACCAAGAGAGTTGGCAAATGGGTGGGTAACATGTCAAAACAAATAACTTTTAAACGGCCTGGGTTGATAAAAACTTGTGTGTCAACTATAATTATATAACTACATAACTTTAATTATAATCTGAAATTCTTGAAAAAAAAAGGTTTTATGCATTAAAAAATCACTTTTGAAAACCTTTGACCAGCTGGACCTTTTTAGCTTCCTTTTTAACATAACCTGAATCGACACATCCTTAGCAAATGGGTCAAAATTCCCACCTCTACCAAGATCAGATAAAGGCTAACCAAACGTCTAACAATATCCGAATTAACATAAATTTTACAGTAATCTATCTAACTGAGCATTAATATAAATAGTTGATATTTTATATGCATGCAACAGGAACTTACCATATGCCTGCATGGAAGTACAGCTGTATCTTTAGGTTCGGTCATGCAGATAACACATTCTTCTCCTGAACCCGTATCATCAAAACTTTCCTCAGATTGAGCAATTCCATAAATCTCCCGTAACTCATAACGAACTCCATCAATCCACAATATTTGCCTCATGACTCTAACTTTATAAGGGTCCCCGTTACTTTTCTCCAAAACAGCTTGTGTGATCTGTTTATGAGGGGTAGAAACAGTACTTGGTAACGAACCATAAACATGTTCCTCGGTTGAGATTGAAGGCATGGTTGTTTCTGCACATATCACAAGTGGATACACATCTTCCCCTGATGATGGTTTAGAAAGAGATTCAAAGTCAAAAAATCCCAAGTCAATGCCGGTTCCTGATGACTGTTGAAATCTTTGACCAATTCCTTTTTGGAAAGGAACTTTGACTGGTACAAATGCTTCAGGGTATACTGGAACAAACTTGCAACCGGGTTCTTCTTTTGCAAAGTAATAGATTGTTATACTGTCATTTCGAAATTAAATTGGGAAGAATAAATAGTGGTTAAAATAGAAAGATAATAAAGATATCACATCATCTCAGACATAAAGTTAACCAGATAATCAGAAGCAGATTTTCTTTATCCAAACATAAGAGGAAACATATTACTTCCTCTTCAAGTCATAATAATCACATAATCAATTACAAAAGAATGCAGCTGTATATGCTTAATTAAGTAGTTAAAAATCAGATATCTCATCATCTAAGATGAAAAACCACAATCATTTTGTCTGGTAAGGATTAGGTTCTTCAAAGTCGATAAATAGCAAGGTCTATTCAACGTAATACTTCTAACTAGATTTTGCTGGTTGGCATGTGTTTCCACACTAGAATATGTTGTTTAAATGCAAGATCAATTCACTAGAACACTATATGTTTTTGCGAGTCATATACAAGAACTGCCAAGTAGTCCTTAGGGTGTGCTTGGATTATGGGATTGGAAATGAGGGAATTGGAACAGGACCAATAAAAGATAATTGTTTCAGCGATTTGAGTTTAAATTAGAAATGAAGCTGTGTATTAGTGTATTACAACTATATTAGTATTAGACAGTATTACTTATATTAGAATTCACATTATGAATGATTTAGTTTTCTATGTTATGTTTCTTTGGTTTTTTTATTTGGTCCAACTATAGTATATGACTAGATGTGTAGAGGTCATTACCTCAAAAGGAATGACAGTTCTTATTAGACTATATTAGTATCAAAAGGATAATCCTGGCAGGATTCTTAATATATATGTTAGTATTAGTATTATTATGATTGGTTTAGTTTTCTAAGTTAGTTTTGTTCTGTTTCCTTATTTACTTTAAGTATTCTCTCTTTTATATCAGGTTATGGTGAAATACAGAAACCCTGATGTACATGTATATTCTAAAACAAAGCATCAAAAGAATCCATATAATGTTCCAAAATCATGCACAACGACCTAAGTAGTCAAAGGCTCCGAAGGCGCTCTGGCGCCAAGGGGAGGTGCAAGGAAACCACCTTAATTGCAAGGTGCAGATGTGCAAAAGAAATGCAGGCTTAGATCTATAAGAAAAAAACGGTTTAAACAAACCATAAAACCCATCTAAACTAGCCTAAAGCATGTCTAAGCAGCTAAAAATGACCTGTCTAAATTGTGTGTCTTGCTTGTCTTAGGCCCTCGCTTTTTAGGTGCCTTGCCTTGCTCACGATTCACCCTTTGTGTCTTTAGTGTGCTTATCACCTTCGACTACCTAGGCATAATCTCTGTTAACTTCCTGTACTACATCTACCTTTGAGGCAATTTCCAGCTTATGACTTATTACATAGGATTCACGCTATGTAAATCTGTTCTTTATGTACAAATACTCGATATGTTACCTGATGTTAAGATGCATTTAATGACTAGTCAACGATTCGATCCTATCAATTGACTCATAAGTCTACAAATTATAATCTTGTTTCTTTTATTTCTCTTTTCAACTTATGTTTCACTTCAACTTTATAAAATATGAACTTTATGGCAAACTTTTTTCATATGGTTATGAGTTTCTTCGACCATAACAAGATAATGCCTTTAGTCGGATACTGTATTCTAAAGGTGGCAAAATAGATGGGTTGTTAAAAACCAGTCAAAAAGGTTTGGGTCAAGGAGGACTGGGTCAAGCTGACTTGCCAATACTTCTTTGTCTTGTATTGTTGCTGGTGTGTGCTTCTTGTGTCTATTTTATTCTGATTGCCCTGTTATTTATTGTGTTCTCTTCTTATTGGGTGATTTGACCCTATTATGAGCATTGAATCCATGGGGTCTCGCTAAACCAACCTCTATATCCACTTAGATAGAGGTAAGGTTTGCCTACATCCCACTCTCCCCAAACCCGATCAGTAGCTTTGCTATGGATGGGATGTACTCGTTATGCATATTGATTATCAAGTAGTACAATAAAATTACACATTACTCCATTTTAACCAGATTTGAGAGACATTTAATCCCATTTCAATATACGTTTTTCATAAATTCATAACATGTGCCCTTTTTAATACAACCATGACTTTCCAAACATGCAAACAACTTCAAATAGAAACGTTTATCCAAACAGTATCTTCAACCACTCATTTTATTACAGATGATTATCTAATTCTAATTATTCAATATCACATAGTCACTTTCAAATCACACATCCAAACACCCCATTACTATAGCAATGATCTACATCCATGACTATTCAAGCAAATACCTTTATCGACACAAAGAACATCCCTCCTTTCAACTAACCTTTTACATTATTTCTACATTAGAGCTTATAAGATTAATGACTGTTCAATTAAACATCTTGGAGCACCATCATGATACATTCTAAGTATGTTAAACAACAAGATTCTAGCTATGTATTCCAACTGTATACTTTAGTATCGTATGAATCAGAGGCATGTATAAGTCAACTGTCAAAGACTCTGTATGATTAACAGCTAAATCGAACGAATTCTACTGTTTAGTAAGTGGCTTAACTCGATCAAATTACACTACAACCAACTATATCCAACAAACTGTTGATTAAACACAATCAACACATCAATTTAAACACCAAAAACCTCTTTTAACACTAACCTGCCATCAAACAAAGCATCAAACACGAACGACACCAAGTGAAAATCAGGGTTCTCCTTATCAACCTCAACTTTCAAAGTCTCCTTATGCAAATTCACATGATTCTTCACCTTCTTCGCCTGCTTATGCTCCACATACGCCGGGGGCGGCACCGGGGGCGGCGCCGGCACCATATGCGGTGGCCGCATCGGCGGCGCCCACCCATAACCGTAATTAGGCGGCGGGTGATTATAAACCCCAAAATTGGGCCTCACCATCACATCGGTGTAGGGCTGGTACACCGGTGGCGCCGGCGCCGGCGGTGGCGGAGGAGAGTAGATGTAGGGCGGAGATGAATACGAAGGGTCGGATGATGGGTATGGGGATGAAGAGATGAGGTGTGAAGGGGGGTTTTGATGGTAATAGGTGTTGTTTCTTCTTCTGTTGCTGCTGAATGATATACCCATTGATTTTGCTGCAAAATTGATGGAATTTGATGAGAATTTGGGGGATCTGAAGGTGGGTTTTTGGGGGAAGTTAACGTGGGGAAGAAGGAAAGATGATGGAAGTAGATCTGGTGTTGATTTGATGATAATCGAAAGATGTGAGTTGTGAGGTGTGTGTAGTTGGTCGGTCGGTCGTTGCTAAAAGTTTGATTTCGTCAAGACACGGTTTCGACGACGAAATTTAGTGACGATAAAGAGTGTTCAAGTCTTATTCAAAGCACACATAATTTTTTTGTTTTTTTTTTTAATTTCAAATGTAATTTGGCAATTGGCAGAGACAAAAAAATATGTATTCAATCCACTTGTTTAACTTCATACAACTCGAGGTGAAACACGAGAGAAATTTAAGAGAGATAGAGAGAGCCAATAGCTTATTGTCGGTTGTGATAAGCTTCTTTGTTCACGAAACTTATTCTTTCCCCAGAACGACTTGAGTGTATTTCTTTTTTTCTATTTGATCACATTCCACAAGAAAAGGAAGTGAATAAAAGTTTTTTTTTACTCTTGAGAAAGATACAAGTATGTCTAGTGTGAGCATCCACTATGGTGGTTACAAAAAAAACTTCTTTAACTAGTCTGCTTATGTATTTTAACATTTTGTTAGTCCAGGAGTTTTATCAGGTGGTGTTTTAACTCTTTCGTAACCATTATACAATTGTGTTTGTTGTTGGACTTTTTATGTTTTTCTTGAAATTAATCCTTTCTAGAGAAGAGCGGGCATACGTTTCCACTATATATTAAGTTTTACATTTGTCATGAATAATGAATTGCAACCCGAGAGACAGGGTAAATGGTCTAAGGGTCGTCGTCCAAAGACAACCAAGCAATTTCCTGCTACATCGAAGAGGAGAGCTTGCTCGAGGAATTCAAATGGGAGATTCTCGTTCGGATGAATGTTCGTATGATGATGTGCTTGATGCAATAACTGCCTTTTCTCGTTGAGACTCTTATCGAATCCAAACTTCTTTCTATATGATAGGAAACCCTAATAAGTAAAAAAGAGGCATTTCTAGTCCTTTGAAGTTGTTAAAGTTCATACTTATCAACTCGTGTAGTGATAAAAACAATCTTTTTACAGGTGTCTACCACTTCGAAGATAAAAAAAATAAAAGTTCCAACAAAAAAAACATCTCCCCATATAGTTCCTGGGTATGGAGCCGTGTCGTTCATTTTGACGAGGCGTTCTATTGGGGTCACTACTCCCTAAGGGGTTGAGAAGGTTCTTAGTGGAATCTTTTAGTTCCTGATTTGCGCTTTTATTTGGTATTTAGTTTATTATTATTTTCTTATTATCAATAGGGAATCTTTTCTTCAGGTAGCTGACTTACACTTGTTTAATTAGAGGTCATTGGTCAATCCAAGGTGCATCTTGCCTTTTTTTTACCCTTCAGATAGTTGTCTTACGCTTATTCAACTAAAGGTCATTAGTCATAGCTTAAATTCGTCGAATGAAAACGAAAATATATATAATAAGAAATGGAAAATAATTTGGCGAAGTAAGAAAACTAAATAGACAACAAAAAATTCTCCCCTTCTTTTATGGTCGAGTCTTACCCAATTCTTAAACGAATTCTAGGCTTGAAGGCTAGATAGACTTCGTTACTTTGCTTCCCTAGTTGACCTTCACACATGAGGCTCCCTTTCCTTATTATAAGATATAAGGAAATTAAAATTTTCGAACTATCTTTATACAATGAATATTTTAAACTTAATAAATTAACAAGTTAGATTTATATAAAAGGTGGTTACATAGTTTTATGAAAGAGTAGACCTAAAGGGAGTTGGTTAATTTACTTAATTGGACATTTGGACTTAATATTGTTCAAACATTTTAAGATTAGTAAAGGTTCTATATAAAAGGTTTTTAACATTACTTCAGAATTTTTATGAGTTGCATACTTGCCTCATAGGACAAAGTATAGGTCACCTCACAATCACGTACCATAAACTCAACCAACTGACTACGATTTTTATATATATATTTTAAATCGTGAAGAAATATATTGTATCAAGGAACAAAATCTAGCAAGAAGACAGATAATAAAGAGAAAAATAATACATTAGTTAAACGTAAACAAATTATCTATTAATTCTCCCACTTGGCCACTTTGATCTTGATTCTTGCTCGTGTTTTTACCCAAAGAAAACCATGAGATTTCATTTGTTTAAATGTTTTGAATATGCTTGGCATCATCTTGTTAAAAAAATTGTTATTTCTTGCCCTTCAAACACTCCATAATATAATGAGAATATATTGTTGAGGTTGTGTTTTCATCTTATCTACAATGTGCTCAAACCACTAAGCTCAAACCAGTGGGGCAGCCACACCAACCTCTCAACGAGAGCACCAATTTCTCCTAGCCCTTTCCGATCAAGGCTGCCGATTACAGCTAATTTCTTCCCCGCCCCCAAGCTGCAATTCCGGTGCCATCGGTTTTGTCAATTTTGTCAACGAGAACACCAATTTCCCTTCTCTTCTTCCGATCATCGATTTTGTCAAATTTGTCAATGAGAACCGGAAATCGAAAGTGTTGATTCACTAAAACAAATTACAAGAACAGTCACATTAGAGAGAACAAATCTCTAAATTCTAAAAAAAAACTGATTAATAATATTCAAGACAAGTTTTTCCTAAAACAAAACATAAATATAAAGTCTAAAACTTATATGGCAGTTTTCCCCACTTCCCCCCTAATCCCCCCACTAAT
>BJCM01202687.1:0-12515 GCA_018326385.1 Flaveria bidentis | reverse complement strand
GGTGGTGGTGATGATAATGGTGGTGGTGATGATGATGGTGGTGATAATGATGATGATGATGGTGATGATGATGATGATGGTGATGTTGATGATGGTGATGATGATGATGATGATGATGATGGTGATGGTGATGGTGATGATGATGATGATGATGATGCTGATGGTGGTGGTGGTGGTGGTGGTTGTGGTGATGATGATGATGATGATGCATGTGCACGAGTGTGATTGCAATATGTGTTGAAAAATGGGATTTTATAAATAATTAGTTTTCCTTGTGTGTCATTAAAATAAAGTCTAAGTTGTGAATTGCAAATTTGACAAATCTTACTCACAAAGTTTGTTAGTGTCTGCATAAATATATATTCTTTTATAGAAAAGAGGGATATACAAATCCTTATCTGTTAAGGACTTAAAGTCAAAGAAGTCTGTGGATACATATATATGAGTTTAGCATTACTTTCCCACTTGTGTTTATTGTTGTGCACGCTCGCCACGGCGCCCCGCTTGGGTAACTTTCCTTGCTCCACAACTTGATTAGTGAGCTTATGCACTAGTAGAATAACCTATTGAATAGTAAAAGATTTGCAGAAGTCACCATACTTTGAATCTTCGGCACCAAACCACGTAAGTAGAGCTCAATTTGTCGGCTCGGCGAGTCAACCATGTCAGGACAGATTGTAGCCAGCTCATGAGACCTCATGGTGTAAGCCTTGATGTCAGACCCTTCCATCTTTAACTGCCAGAATTCAGCTTCCAGCTTCTGAACTTTATTTCAAGGATAATATTCCTCCATCATCATTGTTACTTCTCTAGCTCTTCTTCGGGTTTTTCATCAGAGTCTTCTGCTAGAGCAGGATTATCCACAATCTGCAGTGCTGCCAGCTATGTTTCCAGTCCAGTTAACCTACTCTCGATACCCACATTATGGTGCTCCTGCTCATCCATACACTTTATAAGACCCATCACTCTACTAGCCATGTTGAAATTTCCAGTAATAAACATCGATAGCCGCTCTTCAAGTGTGGCTACTTGCAGGTGTAGGTGTCGCATCTCATACCATAGAGTGGAGTTCTTGTTAGTGAGTACCTCGATTCAACGACACTCAGTGTCCAATGTCGCAACTAAAGCTGCAACAGCCTGCTTGAAGGGAACATCAAGTGAGGGAAGAGTAGGTGCCGTAGAGGCAATAACTGATATGGTCTTGGGTCTAGCTGTAGCAGGGCCTGGAACACGCTCCCTGTAAGCCATACGATTTACATAGGTAACATAGTATCTCCAATCCCATGGAGGATCGCGTTCAGGTAGCACAAACGGCTAATCCCAATCTATCTCTCTAGAAGGGTAAGGATATCGCGGCTAATCGGGTTCTCGATAAGGCACATGAAGGGATTCAGAATGTGCGGGTCTTTTACCCAAAACCTGTGATGATGATGCCATGTTGTAGCGCACGTGATGCGTATGCCAATGAGTATACAGTAAAAGGATAAGCAACGAGTAACTAACTAACTGTGTGCAGTTATAGACTAGTATGTATACAACCTAGTTCCCTATAACCAATGGCTCTGATACCAACCTATCACACCCTCAAAATCCACATGCGGAGTTTTACCGTGAGGCATGTGAACAAACTAGGATCATAGTCACTAGTTACTCAAAATGACACTATATGCCATATTGAAAATAAAATCAACCAAAATTTAAACTTTAAAACACAGGCCGTGACGATGTAAATAATACAAACCCAAGGTATATAAATGAAACATTGGTAAAACACAGGCCGACCCATTATTTAAAACTCATAAATAAAATTCAAGTGTTATGACTTGAAATAAAGTCTTAAAATGCATGCTGGACCTGTGGTGTGCTCCTAATGGCAACCTGAGTTAACAACCTGAGAATAACATACTAAAATTGTCAACACAATGGTTGGTGAGTTCAAGAGTTTGCGTTTAATATAAATAATAACATTTTTATAATATAAGAAGTGCATTGAAATAGATAGCTAGTCTATATTCACAAGTAATAACAATAGTGATTTCATGTCAAAGCTGACTGTGTTGCGTTTGTTGCCTCCCGTCATAACTTACCAGGCCGTGACGATGTTTGTGGTTAGGACAATATTGCACCGGTTTACCTCGAGTCACACAAGTGGGGCTCGTCAGACCCAGTACTACTACCCAAGATTTCCTGCTAGTTACCATTATTAACGATCCGAAAGTGTGAGGACATTCAAGGTACTATGCATTATGTTAAAACATACATAACTTATAATAATAATAAAGCGTTTGCAAAAAAGTATGCTACCTCCCCCAAAAGAGAGTTTATAAAATAGTAGGGCATAAACTCACCTGGTGTGCAAAAACAATGATAAAAGAGAGAACTGATGATGGATGCAAAGACAACCCTTCAAAGGTTACCTAGAACACACAAGTACATAAGTATGTGTACACGAAAAGATTAACAACTCTAAGAATACCTAGTTGACCCATTTAACCCGTTGGTGACATATTAGTTGAGATATCATTTAATCTAGTGTAACAACTTAGCATACATGAACATCATACAAGTCATTCACGTGTATTGCATTATCAACCCAAGTTCTACCTAGATCATCACACAATATTAGATCATCATACAACTCATGCAAATCTCAACAACCAACATGTTCAACCCAAATGTTGATACCATCATAACTAATAATTCATATGTGAAGTCTAATAATGCACTACATGCCATGTGAAGCCACTCACGAATTCACATCCTAAAACCTGCCAATCCTACTAAGTAAGTACCTTAGATTCACATGCGTGTATGACAATCATAATCACATCCATCAATAAAGTTCATTCCAAACAACATACACAATAATTATCAATTCCAAACCCAAACATGATCTCCTAATCACTAACCATAATTCAACATCATGTAAGATCATCAAAACCTACATTCTTTATATAATCAATCAAGCATCAGAACAACTCAATTAACACATTCCACCATATTAAACATCATCTATAGATATTCTAATATGATCCTAACATCATAAAAATGCCCAAATCATCATATCCAATGTTCTTCAAAAATAAAGTTTCCCTTTTGGGAAAGAAATCCCCAAAAGCAATCTAGCATCAAATTCAAATTATAATTTCATTAACTTTTTACCTAATCAAGTTCATAGCATTTATTCTAACATGATAATCATCACTAAATTATCAAAATTCACAATCATCATGCATATAAATTTCTACTTTTAGTAAGTTATGATCAACACCTCAAACTTGTAACACCCGATTATTTATTTATTTTGAAGTCGACGAAGGAAGAAAAAGAAATAAAGTCTAAAGTCGAGGGACCAAACTCGCCAACGAGAGAAAGTTGGGAAAGTGGGAGTATTTAAGGGAGAGGGCAACCCTTACCCTCTCCCCACACCCACCAAAATCAACCAAAGAAGAGAGAAGAGAAAAAGAGGAAGAAAAGTTGGTTCGGGTTGGTTCGAGTGGCCAAAATCGTTGAGAAACGAGTCAAATCGAAGCTCTTCTCGTCGTGGCCATTTGTGTGAGTTCTAGGACCCCTCCTTTAAACGTTTTTGAATGATTTGGGGCTGGAAAACATCTGAAAATCAGGTTTTTGAGTGTGTGCATGTTTGACCCGTTTGTGTATGTGTATGCGTGTGTATGATTGGTTTGAGCCTTGTTTGTGAGGTTGTGTATGCTTGAATGGTGTTGTGGTATGCATCCCTAAGGTTTAGGATGGTTGATTTGGACTTAGAATGGGTTTAGATGAGCTTGGATGTCGAAAATGGCAGATTGGGTTTGGGATGAACTACATTCTGCATCAGCTAGGTCTAGGAGACCGAATGGAGGCCATACGGCCGAATGGGGTGCGATTAAGGTTTATTCGCACAATTGAGAGCCCATTCGCACGATTGGAGCCAGTCGCATGGAGGTCATGCGACTGAGGATCCAGTCGCATAAGTGCTCATTCGCATTAGTTCCATTCGCATGAGGTCCATCCACATTAAGTCCATTCGCACGATTGGGTGTTCATTCGCATGAGTGTTCATCCGCACTGGTTCATTCGCATGATGTTCAGTCTCATCGAGGCCATGCGACTGATGGGTGTCCATACGCCTAAATAGGGCTGTTGCACCCGAGGAGAAGTGTAGTTTAACTTCTGACTTTCGGGGAAAAGTGCAGATGTAAGTTTTGACGTAAAGATTCTCGTAAGTTTATGTAAGGTAATGATTGAGGCCTTAGAGAGCATGTAGGGCATGATGATGATGATGTTTCATGTTTATGCATGATACATGTTGTGTATGTATGATATTGCCCTGTATGATGTGATGACTGTGCATGATGATGTTTCTTATTATGAAGTATGTTTATCTTTCCTGTGGCTTTACGTGTTGTGTTAATGAATGAAATGAAGTATTACGTAACGTAAAGTGGAAGATAATGAAAAGTGGAACATGATAAATGCATGCATTAATGAATGATGAAAGTAATGAAAGTCTTGCGAGTATTGGATATCGGGACACGCCATTAAAGGTGTTAGACCAACGGTGTGCGGGTTCGCTACCCCGGGAGGATGCACATTGGGGTCCTTCTCTGTGATCGACCATTTATATAGAACCTTTACCGCTTACCTCTAGTACTGTGGCATCATGTTTAGCTGTCTATTTATAGACTTCGGCCCAGTAGCTAAATAGTTCGAGGTGTATCATATGGTATTGGTACGGAAGATATCCGATGCGCAAGAAAAGATGTAAAGATGAATGAATGAATGAAGAAGACAATAATGATATTATCTATGTGTACGTATGATGTGTGATCATGCAGAAGTAACGAACGGTTTTAATGAAAGTAAAGTATGTTTTATTTTATAAAACTAGAACTCACTCAGCAACGCTGACTTTGATGTGTTTCCAGTTGGCAGGTAATGATTGCCGAGGATGGCGCGAGGTGGCTACTCAGCTCTTTTGGGATGGCATCCATTTATTTAATGCTTTTGTGATATAATACAACAATGTATTTTGTAACTGATTGACGATGTATTATTTGGCAAAAAATTTTATAATGAAAGATGATGTCATTTTTGAATGTTTCCGCTGCAACCTTTTTGTAAGACAAATGTAAATATATGGTTTATGTGCGATGAGAAACCAAATGTAAGCGTCCCGGGAACAGGTCCTTACAAAACTCATGAGTTTTCTTGCACAATTCAATTAGACTAACATCTAAACATTTTATCCAACATCATATCATCATTGAATCATGACTTTCAAGAACAAAAAGTTTCCTCTTAAGGCAATGTATGAACTAGATAATCAATCCATAGATTTCTTGCATAATCAACATAATCCAACATTCATCCAACTTAACTAACATCATATTAACATCTAACAATCATCAATTTCATGTTTTCATTATCAATTTGTGGATTAGGGTTCATCAAAAACAAACACCATAAAAAACTAATCAAAACTAACCTTTAGATGTGTAGAAACTAAGAATTATGCTTGCAAACACCTTGTAATCCATTGGAATTACTCAAAACCAAATTGTATGTGTGTGTGTTATAGATCAAATTCGCAAAGAGAAGGGTGGGAGAAGGGTTCTTGCAGCCGAATAGGGTTAGGGGGGATTAAGGTTTAATTTTTGGTAATATTTGTTTTACTTTTAGTTACAAAATAAACCCAATTACTTTTATTTTATAAAAACTAATCTTTTTAACATTTTTAATTACTTTTAACAAGTTATAAGTATTATTAGTCAATAATAATAACCATAAACGTTTGCCAACTAGTAATCAACTCATGAAACTTAGTCCCATTATCGCCTAAAATTCACAAACCAAATATTTAAAATTCTATAAATTCATGAATAATATAATCATAACTGATAATCAATAATATTAATTAAATTATTATTATTTATCATAGATTATTATTATCAAGTCACTAACGTTCAACGACAACTAGTGTGAGCTCACGACACGTGTATGCAAGGCCTAACAGAACTAACGAAGTTTGGTAACGAAAAATTACCGGATGTCACAATAGCTACCATATAATCTACAAATTATAAAAAATAAAAACATGCCAATTTTTTACCAAGACCAATCCTTACTGTCTGATAGCAGAGACGGTAACTTTCCATATTGCTCTAATAGAAACATTTAGCATAGTAATATTAAACATATAAAAAAACAAATGAACATTTTTATCTATAATCAAAGAAGTTCTATAGACGTGTATAATTGAGGAATAATTTCATAATCAAGAAGGAAAATATCATGCAACAAATATAAACTAACATGTATCTTTTTTGCATATACTAAAATTATATATAGTCATATGTTATCACTTATCATGCTCTCAAAAAAGAAGCACAGGGTTGTGTGCTTTATTAATAGAAATTGTTGTCTTCCTTTCGTCCTCGACGCCATCACACACACATCCCATTTTCTTTTCGCATTCTTGTCGATCCGTTTTTTGATTGTTTTAACTATGAAATGCAAAAGAGATGCATGTACTTCAAAAAATATCAAATTCCGTTTCCAAGCTTTTACATCATCTCAGCTCATAAAGACTCTGATATTCACCTTCGCCAAGCAATAACTGATTAGAATATAATCTTATGTTGTAAAAGCGATTGAGAATACGTACGCAAAATATCAATCAATACAAAGATTATACAAGAAAGAATAAACGTGAACAAGAACTTTCAAATGATTATTATGAATTGAATGATTTCGGATACATCACCAATTACAACTCTCTTGTATTTATAGTGTCTAACTAACTATAACTAACACTCAACAAATATTGAGAATTTACACTAAGCACCCTACACTATATCTTCCGAACAGAAGTAACCCTTCGGAAGATTTCCCACTAAACATATATATACTTCGGAAGAAATCCAAAGTAAACAATAACATCCTTTCAAAGCAAACATAACCTTCGGAAGATATCAACTTAGCTTCGGAAGACTATGTTAAGCTTCAGAAGAAACTTCACCTTCGGAAGTTCACTTGTTTTGGCTTTTAATACTTCACAATCTCCACCTTAAAATCCAAAACAAGATTTTAACCAACTCCCAATGCATCCAAGCAAAACTTGAACTTTCCACCAGGTAGAGATTTTGTAAACACATCTGCTGGATTCTCCAAAGTAGACACACCTTCCACTTTCAACTTACCAGCATTCACCACATCCCTTATGAAGTGTAACTTTACATTAATGTGCTTTGTTCTCTCATGAAACATGTTGTTCTTTGATAACTGAACTGCACCCTAGTTATCACAGAACATCACTGAACCTGCAACTTTGATTCCCAATTCAGAAACAAAACCATGCAGCCACATAGCTTCCTTGACTCCCTCAGTCAATGCTATGTACTTAGCCTCTGTTGTAGATAATGCCACCACATGTTGCAATTGAGCTTTCCAACTTACCAAGTTACCCAGTATTTGAAATGCATACCCTGTAATAGATCTACCCCTATCCAGGTCCTTGGCAAAATTTGAATCCACATAACCAACAATTTTGTCAACCTTCTCATGTTCATGATGCCCAAACACTAAACCATAGTGCTTGGTACCCTTGAGATATTTGAAGATCCATTTCACAGCAACCCAATGAGCTTTCCCCGGATTTGACAAATACCTGCTGACTAAACTCACAGTATACCCAATATCCGGCCTTGTACAAACCATCAAGTACATAAAGCTCCTAACGACATTGGTATAAGTTACTTTCTCCATATATCTAACTTCAGCTTCTGACTTAGGACAATCAGAACTTGACAGTTTAATATGAGCACCTATAAGAACTGTTACTGGCTTCACACCATCCATCTTATAGTTACTTAGTACCTTCTCTAAGTAAGACTTTTAAGACAGCTTCAACACCCTGTGCTCTCTGTCCCTTGTAATCTCCATGCCCAATATCTTCTTTGCTTCACCCAGATCTTTCATCTCAAACTCTGACATTAACATTTTCTTAGTAGCTTCAACTTCCTCAAAGTCTGAACAAGCCAGCAACATGTCATCAACATACAGCAACAAATATACAAATTTGTTCTCACCGTATTCCTTAAAATACACACAACTATCAAAGCTACTCTTTTTAAACCCATTAGTCACTATATGTTCATCAAACCTTTTATACCACTGTCTAGGGGATTGCTTCAGCCCATATAAAGACTTCTTCAGGATACATACTTTCTCTTCCTACCCCTTCACCTCAAACCCCTCTGGCTGCTTCATATAGATAGTCTCATCCAGCTTCCCATGCAAAAATACAGTCTTCACATCCAACTGATGTAGCACCATATCCATAGAAGCAGTCAATGACAGCATAACCCTGATAGATGAATGTTTCACCACAGGTTAAAATATTTCATTATAATCCATACCTGGTTTCTGTGTAAACCCCTTACCTACTAGCCTAGCCTTGTACCTAGGAGATTCGCCTTCAGAAATCCCATCTTTCAGTTTGAACATCCATTTACATGACACAGGCTTGTGACCCTTAGGTTTATCAACCAGCTCCCATGTGCCATTTTTATACAAAGATTCCATCTCTTCCTCCATGGCCTTACACCATTTATCACTTTCTTTCACAAAAATTGCCTCAGAGTATGACAATGGTTCATAAACGCTTTCTTCTTCAGTAGCAACAAAGGCCATTGCAGACAAATCCATCTCCTCTCTAAACCTGAGAGGAGGTATCACTTGTCTCCTCTGTCTATCCCTAGCCAACTAGTAATCCTCTATACCATCTCCCTGCCTACCAGAGGTACCTTGATCAACACCTTTATCATTCACACCTTGCTGCTCCACCTCAATCTGAACCCCACTCTGATCTTCAACCTTTGACTTCCCTTTTTCTTGAATGTCTTTATATATAACATTCTCTTGAAAAAGTACATCTCTACTCACTATCACCTTAGGCCTGTCCCCTTCTAGCCTCTATAATCTATACCCTTTAACACCCTCAGGTTATCCTAGAAAAACATATTTACAAGCCCTAGGTTCCAACTTCCCTTGGTTAACATGAGCATATGCCAAAGATCCAAACACCTTAAGTTCCCCATAGTCACCCTTTCTTCCTGACCATGCATCCATAGGTGTCTTCATGTCTAATGCTACTGATGGAGACCTATTGACCAAATATGCTACAGTGGAAACAACTTCAGCCCAGAACATCTTGGGTAAACCAGAACTAGCCAACATACACCTTACCTTTTCAAGTAAAGTTCTATTCATCCTCTCAGCCAGCCCATTCTGCTGAGGAGTTCCTGGCACAGTTCTATGTCTAGCAATACCATAAGTTTTACAAAACTGATTAAACTCATGACTGCAGAACTCCAACCCATTATCAGTTCTTAACTTCTTGACTTTCCTCTCTGTTTGAGTTTCCACAAGGACTTTCCATTCCTTGAATTTACTGAAAGCATCACTCTTATTCTTCAGTACAACAACCCAAACTCTTCTAGAAAAATCATCAATCAAGGTCATAAAGTATCTAGCACCACCCAAAGAATCAACCTTAGCGGGACCCCATAAATCAGAATGAATGTAGTCTAATACCCCACTTGTGATATGCATATCCTTTGAAAACTTTACTCTCTTGTGTTTACCAAGAATACAAGTTTCACAAAAACCAAAATCACAACTGCTCAACTCAATCATTAACTGTTGCTTTTGTAACTCCACTAGTCCCTGATGATTGATGTGACCAAGCCTCCTATGCTATAACATAGCCTTATAACTACTATCACTTGAAGCAGATGTCACCTGAGATTCTACTACACTAGCACTATCTAACAAGTAGATATTATTCTCTCTTCTACTCCCAGACAATACTACCATTGATCCTTTTATCACTTTAGCCTTACCATTCCTAAGACTAACATGGTAACCAGAACTCTCCAATATCCCTAAAGACAATAAAGTTCTTTTAAGACTAGGAATATACCTTATATCATGAAGATCCACTTCCATACCACTCTTCATTTTCAGAGTCACTGTTCCATGACCAACAATCTTGCAAGGTCTGTCATCCCCTAGCTTAACTGATCCAAGATCTTCAATCTTTAGTTTTTTAAAGAAATCCTTCACTGGTGTCATATGATATGAGCACCCTGAATCCATAATCCACTCATCTTCCTTGCCACTACTTGTGACAGCCAACACATCTGCACTTTCATATCCATCAGAAGAATCATCATGTGCATTGTGTCCAGAATGAGTTTTTGATCCACTTGATTCACACTTCTTCCTTTTCAAGTCAGGACAATCTTTCTTGAAATGCTTTTCTGATCCACACACATAACACCTCCTCTTGTACTTGGACCTGGACTTTGAGACACCTCTCTGCTTGAAGTTTCTTTGATTAGATCTTCCCCTGACTACCAAGCCCTCTCCACTATCTTCTTTATAATCAGTTCTCTTCTTCAATTCCTTTGAATTGAGAGCTGCCAATACTTCTTCCATGGTAAGAGTGTCCCTACCATACATCAAAGTATCCATAAAATGCTCATAAGAGGACGCCAAAGATGTTAAGAATATGATTGCTTGGTCTTCATCATTTAATTCAACTTCGATGTTTTCAAGATCCAACACCAACTTCATGAATTCATTAGTATGATCTTCAATTGACTTCCCAGGAGCCATTTGGAATGTGTATAACCGTTTCTTTTCGCAAGAGACTTCTTCATGTACAAACTTTCCAATTTTGCCCAGACCCCTGCAGCTGACGTCTCCTTCGATACTTCTCTGAGTACTCGATCCCCTAAGTTTAAGATGATTGAACTGTGTGCATGTTCTAGCATCTCCTTCTTCTCCTTGTCTGACATTGTGTTTGGCAACTTGGATTCTTCGGCCAAGGCATCCACCACTCGTTGGTGAATGAGTAATGCCTTCATCTTCAATCGCCATAACCCGAAGTCGTTCTTTCCATCGAATTTCTCAACTTCGAACTTCGTAAACACCATTGTTGTCGCTGATCAATCTTTGATTAAATATAGATTCTCAATTAAACCACAAACCAGACTCTGATACCAATTGTTGTAAAACCGATTGAGAATACGTACGCGAAATATCAATCAATACAAAGATGATACAAGAAAGAATAAACGTGAACCAGAACTTTCAAATGTAAACTTGCAAAGATAGTTTACATTATGCTTCATGCATCCAACTGGTGGCTACATTGAATCCAGAAAGGTGTTAATAATAAATCATAAAAAGACCAGTGGCCAAAACATAAAGCCAACAAAACATACTGAAGCCAAGGTTTTCCTATTATATAGAGAGTAAAGTAATTATAAAAGCCCAATTACCCATTAAAACAAGACCTAAAGTTATTAAAAGTTAAAACATAACTATTTTATTATTTCCTCAATACCTTTGTTATTTGCTACCTTAAAACAAAACCAAAAAAAGGCTTCTATTTTTTGGTCGTAATTGTCAGACTCGTCGACTAAACCGAGAACAGCCACTACTACAGAAACAGTTATTTCCTACAGATTTTTTGCTACGAAAATTTTTTGTAGCAAATTTGTTAAGGAGTATCTACGGATTTGCTATGATTATATTTTGCTATGATTTACCTACAGATGTATTGTAGCAAGCAGTGTCCGTAGCAAATCCGTAAGTAAATTTAATCAAAATTGATAAAATTAATATATTAAAAAAATTAATAAAACTCATAGCAAATCTGTAGTAAAACCAATAATTAAATTTTAGGGAAAAAAATTAATAATTAGTCTAGAAAAATACGTAGCAAATTTCGGAGCAAGAATAAGAAATACATTTTTAAAAAAATTTTGAATAAAATCTGTACGAAGATACGTAGCAAAAGTGAAACATATGTCTTTAAATAACGAATAAAAAAGTTCTTCATGAATTTCGTAGTAAAATCCATAGCAAAATGAAAATTCCAAAATGTAATTAAATATAAATATCCATATCGTAGCAAAATTCGTAGCAAATAAAGAAAATAAATTTTAGTAAAGTTCATAGTAGAACGAATAAAATAAATATAGAAAAAGTAAAATATGTAATAAATCCTTAGTAAAGTTCTTGAGAATAAAAAATGGTAATTTTAGTAAAAATAAACAGAAGTTTTTTATTACAAGTTCGACAAAATTATAACAAATATAAATAAATTAACACTAATATTGATCAATGTAACACCCGGATATTTAAAAAGACAATAAAAGAATAATAAAAGTAGGAAATGCAAATTTAACCCAAGTTGGAGGGTTAAAAGTGTCAAAAGGACAAAAAGTACAAAAAGTTGGTGTAAAAAGAGGGCATGGTCGCCCATTTCCCCCATCACACTCTTTTCAGACGAATTTTAGAGAGAGAAAGAAGAGAGCATTAGGATCTTTGAAGAAGAACAAGAAAAGGCCGGATTTCAAGGTAGGAATTCGAGAGTTTATGTGTTCTTGTTGAGTTCTTGCTTCGGTTATGTGCTTATGTATGTTGTATGTTCGGTTGTG
>BJCM01202681.1:0-14142 GCA_018326385.1 Flaveria bidentis | reverse complement strand
TCCCTTGATCACTTCTAATTAACTTAACCTTGTGATCAATTTGATTTTCAATTTTAAGAATAAAAGATTTTAACATTTCAGTAGTTTCACCCCTTACTTCTCAAAAGAACACCCATGTAAATCTTGTAAAATCATCAACAATCACAAGGCCATATGATTTCCTTCGAATGATCATTATACTTGTGGGACCAAATAGATCCATGTGCAATAAGTGTAATGGAGTGGTGATAGAGTTAACAACTTTGGATTTATGAGATGCTTTGTGTTGCTTCCCTTTCAGGCATGCAACACAGTTATCTTTGTAAAAAAATCCTTTTTAGACAATCCATGTACCAAGGTATTTTTAACCAATTTGTTCATGGTTTTAAAATCTACATGACACATAAGTTTTTCCCATAGTGTTGACTCATCACCATCAGATTTGGAAAGAAAGCATGATACTTCACCTAGTGGGGAAGCATTGTTCATATTAAACTTGTACATATCTCCTTTCCTGGGAGATTTAAGAAGCACCAATTCCTGAGGAATGGTCATCCCTGGTTTGAGGATAATGCACTCATGTTCTTTTAAAATTATTTGATGCTTTTGATCACATAATTGAGAAACACTTAATAGGTTGTGTTCAAGCTATCTAACAAAATGTACTTTGTAAACTTTTAACTTGTCATTGGATACACTCCCTCTGTCAGAAATGTATCCTCCAGCCTCACCTCCAAATTGAATAGGACCTCCATCAAAATGTTAAAATTGTTGAATCAGATATTTGTTCCCTGTCATGTGCCTGGAGCATCCACTATCTACAAACCACACATTTTTGTTCTTGTCATATGGATGTCCCTGGACATAAGGTGAAAAGTTAGTTTTGATTGGAAACCCAAGCCTCGTTGGTCATGGGCTTTTCTAATGATGAGGATGATATTGAACCAAAATTTATGCATGAGGGTTCAAGATGTGTTTGTGAAGAAGAGGTTTGGGCTGCTGCATCTTCTTTGATCTTCCATTCCATCCTTTGGTTGATCATTGAGGATGAGCCTTACATAAAACCTTACAAACTCCCCCTAGGCTGATGCTACCAAAACATTTGAAGACCTTAGATGTTGACAGTCCTTATCACAGTCCTCATCATGATGATGACCATACCCTTATTCATTAGATGGTCAGGATCACTCAGACTTTTAAAGTGTCTTCTCATCTTAAAGAGATCATGTTGTGGTAGGTTGAACATGCCTTGCCATGTGTAGATATCCTCACCACCTTGATCTCTGATTACATGCCATCTTTCTAGATTAGTAATGAACGTCTGGGATAAGATGGGTCTTCCTTATGCAAAAGGAGCTATTTGAATTTGATTTGATTGAGCTGCCTCTTCATGCACTCTCTCAAGATGATCTGATTCAACCTAAGGCTTGGAGATGGATGACTCTAACATGTTCTTCTTCTTTGACTTGTGTCTAGTGGCCATCCTTTTCCTCCTCTTTGGAAACTTCAACTGAGAAGACTGGCCTACAACACCTTGTTGTCCAGTCTCGTCTTTCTTAGTTGGGTCTACCTCCCTTACAGGTTCAGAAAGAGTGGGAGTTTGATCCTGCTGTGGATCAAAAGATAAAGCTTGTTGAGACTCAATAGGAGGTCCAGGTTATGTTGTTTCAAATTCTTCAACCTTAACCTCCACTTCTTGAGGGGCTTGACTTGGTGGAGAGTGTAAGTCAATAAGCACTCCTCTTTTTCTATTCTGCTTGATCACCCTTATATGCTCATCCATGGTGGATAGAGACATTAGACCAAGTATCCTTTCGAAGAATCCATACAGCTTCAAGAAACTCATCATCCTTTGTTAGTCAGTAGACTTCTTCATACTCTTTTGGATGATGGCTCTTGACTTTGCAGTTTCTTCCCTCATATTTCTCTTTGTTGCCTTTTTTTCTTTGAGTACTTGAAGTTCAAGTTGTTTGAGATACTCAAATTCAATATACTCAAAGGATAAGGGAAGAAATACAACTGCCTGGTAGAGTCTTGTGGCAGTCAAGTAGTTGATCATATTTTGCCTGTCAGCTTCTTTGTCTATCTAAGGTTGTGGAGTTGCAACAGTCTCTTGCTCAATGCTTTCTTGAATTGAGGAGAGAGTAGGAACATGTTTTCATAGTCTTTTCTTTCTTCTTTCTTCTTTGATTTGGAGGAGCAGCCTTGCATCCTCTACTTCCTTCCTCTCCCTATACATTTCCATGAATGTTAGTTCATTTAGTTCCTCTAAGGGGAGAGATATGATCTCATCAATGTCATAGTTTCGGGTCTGCAGGTAGGTATCCGGACTACCCTCAACTCATCATTTTAAGTATTTGGTCTAGGGGTAGCCCTGATTGCAGCTTCCATAAAGCCTGAGGACCCAATGGAACTATCCCCCCTTAGCTTCATTTTCTCTCTCTCCTCCTCCTCAATCTCCTCAGGAGTCATAATCCTTTTCCCTTTATCACACACACCTTTGTGACTCAAGGTGGAGAGAGTTTTGGCCTTTATTGCTTGGAGTAGCATCCATGCTTTGGCTAGAGAGAGGTTGTGATACACCTTCACTAGTAGGTGTTTCACTGAGGGGATGGATTTTTGAAGTAGTTGTGATTGTGACAATGTTCTCAGGCTCTATCACTAGGCCTTCAGTCAAGGTTTTACCTTTAAAGCTAATCTCACGGTCTACCTTAACATCTAATTGACCAATGACATTACCTAATTGCCTTTGTCTTCTTCTTTAGCTAAACTCTTTAATAATCATGTCTTGATTCATTTGACCTAGCCTGTTAGCTTGCCTAGATTGGCAAATGGCATGTTGACTAGATCAAGACCTTCATTGTAGTTCAAGGTCTGAAAGTTAAAGATCTCGTGCTGCCCCTGAACTTTTTGAAGTATGAGGGATCTTTTGTCAACATCATACCTCCACCTAATTATGTAATTTGAAGATCCTTGAGGTGGGGGTGACATAACCCTTGGTATACCCTCCTCAAATAGTGATTGTATGAGAGAGTTCACATCAAAATGAACTTGAGGAGGTTGTTGAGCATGGACAACTGTAAATGAGGATGGCGAGTCCTCAATGTCCATATTCTATGAAGAACTCCCAGGTTCTGTGATTGTTATGACTTTCTCTCCATTTTTGGTAGCATCACCCACTTACATAGGTGAGCTAGAAGTTAGGTCAATCACATCCACAGTTTCTTGTGTTCCTGGATGAGCTCTTCTTAAAGGTCTCCCAGCTAGTTTCTCCTTAAGATAAGATATCTCAAGTTTCTAATCATTGACCCTGTTTTGTAAGGTAGTCACCTGAGATTCTAGATGACTAACCTTAGAGACTAAATAGGAGCATGTTTGTGACAATTTCTGCACTTGTAGTCTCATGTTCCACTCATCTTCATCTGAAGAATCATTGGGGGATGAGAGAATTGGACCAAAGTCTTCTCTCTCACCACTAGCATAGTGTTCTTGGCAGCTGAATTTCCCCTGCTCACTGACAATTTCAAGTGAAGTGTTAGTGGGCTGAGATGCCATGGTTGAGGTTTTAAAGATGTAATCACTTTCAAAGTGAGAGCCTCTTCCATATGGACCTTCTAAACAGGTTTAGGGAGATCCACCTCAGTGATGGGTGAATGATATGGGCTAAACATAGGAGAGGCATGAGTATTCATCTCTCTTTTTGAGTAGAGGAGGAGTAGAGAGACTCATGTTACTCACTAAATCCCATGTCTTCATCATCATAGAATTCTTGGTTGGGAATGGGTTGGTTTAGATCTAGAGGCTGGGGATGGTAACTTTCCCTTGAAGGTTGTTCATATGAGTGTTGTGACTTGGAGGGAAGGCTTAAGGCTGATGGGCTAATGAGCTCATCAGGCTGAGCATGAGGAACCTTAGCACTGATTCTTGATAAGATGGGAATGGTTTGCTCCTTAGGAGAAGTGGGAGCTCTAGTGTCCACTTCTTCCTATCTGGGTAGTGATATAGGGGCCTGCACAAACTGAGGAGCCTGTGTAGGGGTTCGTTTGGATTTTCATTGGTAGGTAAGGGGTGATTTGTGGTTTTCTTTTGGGTTGAGAAGTAGGAGGTATGGGTTCAACACTAGCTTTTGTTGCTAGGTTGTCACCTTGAGCAATGAGCTTATTGTTTCTACCCCAGAGAAGCCAACAGTTAGCTTCTTCAATATTTTAAAGATGTTGGGCTTCATCTATCCAAGTTTAAGAATATTACTCGTTTCTCTCAACTATGAGCCCAGTTCACAGTTAAGAATATATTGAACATATCTAGGAAACATGTAATACTCTAAGGAGTCCAAAATTGCAAGTAAATTTGTGTAAACAAATTGAGAGTACCTGAACTTGACCCCTTGAATCATTCTATGCACTACAAAGGAGAGATCCTTAGGAATCTGTTCCTATCCTCCATGCTTGTTGGATAAGTTGTGGATGACCACATGGAGTAGGTACTTCCACTAGGATGAGACCTTCCCATTCAAGAAGGTCTTTACAAAGAAATCTCCTTCATAACCCATCTACTAAAAGGATTGGTTTATAGCTTCCTTTAGAAAGGACACTTCACCTTCATCATCATCCAGCTAAAGATGAGTGTTGATGATGACTGGAGTGATGGAGATTGTTCTCCCCTACACTATAGCAAACACTGCCTTCTCCCCATCCATAATGACCTCTTAACAGGTCTTCCAGAATTCAAACAAATTATTCTCATAAAGTGAAGGATCAATGGTCAGGGAGGTGAAGTAGTTGGATAAAGACAGAAATCAACAAACCTTTGAGAAACTAGAATCTTTCTCAGAGTTCAACAGGGCAACCTGATTATGTTGTCTATGAAGGTGAATGGAGAAATCAAGGTCGTTTCTATAGTTAATATTAGCCATTTGAGAAAGCTTAAAGGTGAAGAAAGTGGAGAACAAAGGCGGTTTATGGGTGAATTTATGTTTTGGAATGTAACAGAGGAAGAAGGGAGTGAAAGAGGGGGGGAACCGTTGGGTATATATATATATGAAATAGATCTGAGACGAAGTTAATAAAAGAGGATAAACTTTAAAATCCGGATATCGGTCCCACCTCTGAAAAAATTCCCAAAAAGGTAGTTTTCTAGGAAGTCGAAAAATAATCCAAAGGTAATTTTGCTTCCGAAGTTTTGATGAAAAGCTTCCAAAGCCAAAATGACTTCAAATGATATTCCAAAGAGTTTGGAAATTTTGCTTCAGAAGAGATTAAGACTTGAAAGTTTTAATAAAGCTTTCGAGAGTTAATTGCTTTCGGAAGAAAATTATTCTTGAAAACATACAAGTACTTACGAATAATGTTAAGCTTTGGAAGATATTTTGGAAATTTCTTCTGAAGGTAAATTTTCTTAAGCAGTTGTTTGTTTTGAAGACATAAATTTCATCCGAAGGTAAATACATATCTTCCGAAGAATAAAAAGATCAAAATTTTTCAAAAATCTAAGGAATGTCTTCTAAAAAGATTTTTCTTCCAGAGTAAACAAGGGCTTATGAAGGTGATAAAATAAACAAACTAGGACACACAATTTTTAGAAAATAATATGAATTTGTTTTTAAGAAAATCTACTCAAAGTTAATCATCCCAATAGTTGATATAAGATATTTAATTTTCTGTTCATCAAAAGCTTTGGTGAAAAGATCATATTATTGTTTATTTGTGTTAACTTTAACTAGTTTGATTAATCCTTTTTCAAAGTTATCTCTAATCAAATGATACCTAATATTAATGTGTTTTGTCCTTAAGTGCTGCATAGGATTCTAGGTGATAAAGATGACACTGTTGTTGTCTATATAAATGGGAGTCTCTTTGAAGTTGAATCCATAGTCCAACATCTGATTCTGAATCCAAAGCACTTGGGCATAGTAGCTTGCAGCAACGATGTATTCAGCTTTAACAATAGATGCAGAGACACAAGATTGTTTTTTTGCATTGCCAAGAGACTATCCTTCCACCAAGGAACTAACATCCCCCTAATGTAGACTTTACAGTCATGTTGCAACCACCATAATTATTATATGTATATGCATACAGATTAAAGTCAGAATTCTTTGGGTATCAAAGGCCAAGTGTTGAGGCACCTTTGAGATATCTTAAAATTCTCTTGAGAGTGACCAGATGTGACATCTCGGGGTTGGCTTGATGTATTGCACAAATACATGTGGCAAACATGTATTGGACCTGCTAGCTATAAGGTACATAAGAGACCCAATTATAGCCCTGTAAAGATGCTCATCCACATACTCCCCCTTAAGATCAGGTCCAAGGGAGTGGTTTCTAGCTATGGTTGTCTTAGCAACCATACAATCAGTCATATTAAATCATTTAAGTATGTCTTGTACATACTTTGACTGACTTATGAAGATGCCACTATCAACTTGCTTCACTTGAATTCCTAGAAAGAAATTAAGTTCCCGCATGACACTTATTTCAAATCTATCATTCATCAGCTTCTCAAAGTCTTTGCAGAGTTTTGGATTAGTTACCCAAAGATAATGTCATCTACATATACTTGAACTAGCATTAAGTCATTCCATGTTCCTTTGATAAAGAGAGTTCCATCTATAGCATCCCTTTTGTATCCATGCTGATAGAGATACTGAGATGAGTCTCATACCACTTCCTTGGTGCTTGGTGCATCCCATAAAAAGCTTCATCAAGCTTGCAAACATAATCAGTATGATCAAGATCTATAAACCCAGGTGGTTATTTGACATACACATCTTCATCAATCACCCCATAAAGAAAAGCACACTTGATATCAAGTTGGTAGACCTTCAAATCCTTATAAGCAGAAAAAGCTATGAATATTCTAACAACTTCAAGTCTTGCCACATGAGCAAATACATCTATTTAGTAAATTCCTTCTTCTTTTGTGTATCCTTAGACAAATAGTCTATTCTTGTTTTCTATGACAAGTCCTCTATTATCCTTTTTATTTCTAAACACCCATTTGGTTCCTATGGTAGTCTTCCCTTGAGGAAGAGGACATAAGTTCCAAACCTTTTGCCTTTTGAATTAAGCAGTTCCATATGCATAGCTTCAACCCAACTTCCATCCTTCAAAGACTCGTCAATTTTCTTAGGCTCTATCTAGGATAGAAAACAAGAATGAAGACAAACATTTGCATCATGGGTTTGTCTTCTTGTTCTTACCCGGTTTCAACATTTCCAATGATGTTAGTGGTGGTATGAGACTTATGGATCAAGTTGCATGGAGAGATCAAAATTAGAGAAATTTAAATCTGGTCTTGTCGATTCACCCACCACATCAACACACTTATCAAGAGAGACTTGATACAATGAGTGTGATGCATCATTAACGTTGTCTTTAATGGAGTGGTTGTCAGCATCTAGGAATTCTTGATCACTGTCACCACCACCATTTCCTTCTACATTTGAAGCTCATTCATCTGAGTTTTGTGCCTCTTAGCTAGAATTTGAAGGTACCCCAGAGGTATCAGTTGGATTTGTCATTGTTATGCTGATAGGGACTCCATTTGCAGGATTAGTTACAACTGGAGCTGAAGTAGTATAGCTTGATGGTCTTCTCAACTCAAATCTTGGATCAGGATCACATGTAGCTAGTATATCTGTAGATCCTGAAACATGCTCACAAGATTTGTTAAAATAGTTGGTAACTAAATTAAGATAAAAAATCAGGACTAGAAACTTTTACACAAGGAGTGTGCTCATTGAAAGTCACATTGATTGATTCCTCAACTACTCTAGTTCTGAGATTGTATACTCTACAAACCTTAGATTAGGAAAAGTATCCAATAAAATGTCCATTATCTGATTTCTCATCAAACTTGACAATTTGATCTTTGGTATTCAAGATGGTGCAAGGACATCTAAATGACCTGAGAAAACCAATGAAAGGTTTCCTCTTGTGCCAAAGTTTATAAGGAGTCTTACCTTGTGTCTTAACTACTAAAACTCTATTTTGCACATTGAAAGCTGTGTTAACTGCCTCTGCCCAGAAGGTGATGGGCAGTTTAGAATCAAAAAACATATTCTTGCAGCTTCAATAAGTGTCATGTTTCTCCTCTCAGCAACTCCATTTTGCTGAGGAGTCCTCGAAGCACTATATTGTCTTGTAATACCTTTTTCATCACAAATGTGTTAATGATTTGGTTCTTGAATTCAGTTACTTGATCACATCTTATGGTTTTGACCTTATGATCACATTGATTCTTAATTTGTAGGTGAAATTCTTCAAAATCTCAAGAGTTTCATCCTTAGTTCTAAGAAAGAAGACCTAAGTGAATCTTGTAAAGTCATCTGTGATCAATAAACAATAAAAGGTCCTTTCTAGACTCGTTACACTGGTAGGGCCAAGGAGATCCATATGTAATAAGTGTAAGGGGGTAGTGATGGAGTTTCTTTCCTTTGGCTAGTGAGATATCTTGTGTTGCTTCCCTTTGAGGCATGCAACATAGTGGTCATCACTTGTAAACTCTTTCTTTGGTATTCCAGTTACCAAATCATTCTTAAATAATGTATTCATGTTCTTAAAGTTAAATGGCACATTACTATATGCCAGAAGAAAGACTTATCACTATTGGCTTTAGATAGAAAGCATGAAACTCCTCCTTAAGGATATGTTTCTTGCAAATCCATCTTGTACATGTTCCCTTTCCTGGGGGCTCTGAGTAGGATATGCTCATGAGGAATAACCACCCTGGACTTGAGAACAATGCACTCATGCTCAGTAAATAGCATGTTATGACTCTAATCACAAAATTGAGATACACTTAAAAGATTGTATCCAATCTCCTTTACAAAGTTTACCTTCTTAATGTTGAGCTTACCATTTGTGACCCTACCCCTTCCAGTTATGTAACCACCAGCATCTCCTCCAAAAGCAATTAGCCCTCCATTAATTTTCTCAAAATTTTGGAGTAGTGACCCATTGCATGTCATGTGTCTGGAACAACCACTATCAATGATTCAGACATTACTGTTTGTCTTGAGTTTTTCCTATACCAAAGAAGATGGTTAATTTAATTTGGAAACCCATGCCTTAGTGGTATTTGGCTTATCAAATGAAGTTGAAGACATTGCAACAGTAATAGATCCTATTGTCATGTTTTAAGGATCATTTGCTAATGTTGATGGAGAACTTTCAGTCATTTGGTCTTTCTTGGTCTTCCACATCACCTTTGGAAGCTTAGACTTGACCTTCAATACTTTGGAAGTTTTGATAATTGGATATTCGGAAGATCTTGTTATCACTACAACAGGCTTCAGTGCTTCAAAAGTATTTCTTTCTTCCAAGACCAATTTTTCTTCTGAAGGTAATTTCCCACTTGTCTTCTTCTTTAATTTGGAGCTTCCGAAAGGAAAAGATTTCCCTTTTGAAGCTTGTTTCTTCTTCAAACTCTTAGAAGTCTCTTTCTTGGTCATGTAGACAGTACCTTTTGAATTGTAAATACAATCCTTAGCAAGATGAGAAGTACTCCCACACATAACCAAATTCATTTTCTTCTTCCTAAGAATCTTCTTTTGTGAACAAAACTAAACTTGATCACTTTCCTTCTCCAGCTTCATCTTTGCAGATGTTGTGGCAATTCCTTTATGGTAAGAACTACCTTTGGAGTTGGATGGTTCAGTTTGTGTAGCAATGATACACAACTGATCAGCCTTCTTCATGTTGTTGGGATGATTTAGACATAATCTAGAACTTCTGGTAGTAGAGTTCGAGTTTGTATCTTCAGCCTTAACCACCTCAAAACCTGTAGAGATAAAAACTTGTTTTCGCTTAGAGTTAAAGGTAGCCTTGATCTCTTGAGCCTTCTTGGCCTTCCTCTTATTCTTCCTAATCAAGTTCTTCATTCTTGACTTGGTCATCCCAACTATCTTACTCTCCTCAGAAGAATAGTAACCCTTCTTAGAATGCTCTTCTTCACTTTTCTCAAAGGCAACCTTCACTATCTCTTCTTCATCCTCTTCAGTCATGGGGTCTATGAAGGGAAGCTCATCTTCACATTCCACACCTAGGAGATCTTACAAAGAAGATTGTGTGTGGAGGAGCTATCTCACTAGATCCCAGTCCTTGCTTATTTTAATAACAAACTTTTGCATGCAAGGATGAGGATATGATGTTCTTGAAGGTCTCTTCTTCAACAACACATTTTTTGTGATGGCTTTGTTGATCACAAGCTCAGTCTAGCATTCAATTAACTTGGTTATGAGATCTTTGATCTGAGTCATGTAGTTGGTGTGTTCATGTTTAAGAACTGAAATGGTTTTCTCTAAGTCCTCCATCTTTAACTTATAATCATTTTTAGTCCTTTTGAAATCAAATTTTAAGATTTTCAAGGACTCAAGATCAGATATCATCTCTAAGTTGTAGGACCTGTATCTGTTGACTTTAGCAATACATTCAGGAGTACAGAGATGTTCCAATACCTTGACTTCGTCATGGTCAGCCATCAATACTTGGTTTGGAGATGCATCTTCCACCTGAAAGCTCTAGTCAAAGCCTCTTTCTTCAATAGCAACTACAGCTTGTTGCTTTGGCTTCTCATTCTGTGTGGCTTTATTAGTGTAGTTTGGTCTGGATTGTGCTTGGCCACCATTTGTTCTTGGTGCCTTGCACTCCCGAGAAAAGTGTCCCATTAAATTATAGTTGTAACACTTAACTTTTCTCTTATCCAACCCAAACTTTCCACAGGCTGTATTGCTGGGAAACTTCCTTCCTGTCCACTTGTAGAAGTTTTTGGCTCAGTGAGTGATTAGCGCCATTTTCTAGACAATCTCCATATATTCTAGATCATTTGATGGATATAGTCCAGGTCTTCAAGGGTGAAGAGAAAACTGCCATAACTTTCATCAGAAGACACAAAGGCTTGAGAAGAACTTGTCTCTTGGAATGGGTTTCCTTGAGTATAGTTCTCCATTGGTGGTTCCGGGAAGGTGATGAAAGTACCCTATTGTGAGTTTTTAGGGTAGCATATAAGATGATGTTGGGGTTCTTTGCTATCCCTTTTAGTCACATGCAGGGTTGAACACATTTGATTGCTGGAGTTACTAGATGAACCTTGCATGTTCATCTCCATCTGGTATCCATTGAGAATGTCGTACAACTCTGTCAAAGTGAGGGTCTTAAGGTTCTTAGTCCTCTTGATGACAACACAATAATGTGTCCACTGCCAAGGAAGAGAGGACATGAATTTCCTTACAATATCCATGTTTTCAAGAGTTACTGCAACATCCACTGGAGTATCCATAATCTTAACATACCTGAAGTATTGTTGAGTCATGGTCTCACCTATTTTGAAGGTGAAATTTTCGAACTGCTGCTTCAGGAGATCCTTCTTGTTCTCCTTGGCTTCAGTGGAATCCTCATACATCAATTTCAATGAATCCCACAGTTGCTTAGTTGTTTTACATTTTTTGAAACCTCTATATACAAAGTTTGGAAGAGCAGTCTAAAGGGCTGTCATGGCCTTTTGATCAATTTCTACTCTCTTTCTATGTTAATCTGAGTAGTCAGCCACAACCTTGGGGTTCATACCACCTTCAGCAGTAGCTGAAGAGGTGCTTGGTATGTAAGGTCTAGAAAAACAGTCTCCCACTTTCTTGAGTCTAAAGACTTGATAAATCCTTCCATTATTTGGCACCAAGTGTCAAAGTCATCAAGAGTGATCAGTGGGGACTTTGTCATGGTTCCAGTTTCCATATCAACTTTAGAGATAGCTACCATTTGAGATGTTAAGTATTTTGTGTGTGTGAGGAATCTTAATATGGTGAGATCTTATATCAAGAGCCTGGAATGCTTTGATATGAATTACGGGACCGTTTAAGGGTACTAGCTTACAACACAACAACACAAAGAGGAGAGTGTGCAACAACACTTAACAGATCAAATGGGTAACTAGAAACCAGTTTTAGTGATAACCAAGAAACACAAGTATTCAAGAGGCAGAACAAGAACAACACAAGTAATTGGTTTTCAAGGATGATGTATTTTGCTCTCTTGTTCCTTACAAGTTTTTACAAAGCCATGGTTTAAGATATAAAGCACCAGAGATACTTATACTACAACCTACAGCTGGCCATACTTTGAAGGCCAGCTCGATACATGATCTAGACAACAACAAAATCAAAGTAGAGTCAAAAGGAAGATTGTCTTTTGACTAGTGACTATGACATGCCATAGCTCACATCCTAATATATTACAAAAAGGATAAAGTACATAAAGTATAAAGTTACAGACTCAAGACCTAAATGTACAGTTACCAAAAGCATAGACCTTACACCAACTTATATAAAGTTGGTGTCTAATGCCTTTAGAAGGAGAAATGTGCTCAAAAGGTACATCAAGTGTTGGAAAGGGGTTGGCTTTATGGAAAAGGTACATCAGATAAAGCATGTGTTCAAAAGTCTTCGGAAGAAATCTGTCTTCAAGTGTTGGCTTCGGAAGACTTTGTCTCTGAAGCTTTGAAAGACTTCATATTTGGTTTCAGAAGATATTGGTCTTGGCTTTGGAATATTTCATACTTAGAATATTTTCTAAGGCAGAATGTGAAACTTCCGAAGCATTCTACTTCAGTACACTTCTGCATGCATGCAGTAGAGACTTTGGGTGTTTGGGTTGTATCAGCCTTATATCAAACCTTACAAAGTCGTTGGGCACCACTTCTCCGCACTCTCTGTTTATTTCTCTTGCTATAAACATACACATAGTATGTGTTGTGCTTTTTATGAAATGGAGAAATGAATAAGGAAACATTTGTATGAGTAGGTTGATGAGTGGCATCCACACCACGTACATTTTGCACCACGTACAAACCCAACTCATTTTGTGTTTTTGATTCTCATCCTACAACGATAATTGATACTATAATATAAATGTAAAAAATATTATCAAATTATTTATTTCTAACAATGTTGTTTATTTTAGCAATAAAACGAATCGGGACGCATCATTATCGCCTAGTTAAACGTTTTACACGTTTTTTTCATTGAACAACAATAGTATTATTTTTCCACTATTATTACATATATAAGCATTTGTTAATATCTTTCGCATTCCAAAATTCTTGAACCGATAACAATGACTCACGCACGTTTAATTTATTTCTTGTTCCCGCATGCTTAGTTCGCGATTATCATTCATATAGAGTTTCTAAATAAATATCAATGACGACCCCGGTTTTTCATCATGTTAACCTTTTATTAATTTGAACGTACTTGTATAAGTAACAATATTTCCCGTTACAACTTGTTAAGCAAGTTTATCAAACAATTAGGCTTAGGATAATCGAACTAGGCATCAAATAAACCCAAAATTATTCATAAACATTTTTGGGCCTTGAA
Organism: Flaveria bidentis; assembly: GCA_018326385.1. NCBI lineage: Eukaryota > Viridiplantae > Streptophyta > Magnoliopsida > Asterales > Asteraceae > Flaveria > Flaveria bidentis. The sequence goes on along the minus strand of BJCM01202681.1, from coordinate 794 downwards.
TGTCCATTCCACTGAATGAGACGTCATTTATGAAGTTACAATAGGTGTCATACCAATGAATGAAAAAGTTCAATTAATTTGCTTTAAAAGAAACTGGTAAGTGCTCCGACCATGATCGCCCCTAACTTGACATTACGATTTGAGTTAATGTGTGATGCAAGCGAGTTCGCGGTAGGAGCTATGTTAGGCCAATGGAAAGAGAAAATTTTTTATTTAATTTACTATGCAGAAAACTACACAACTAAAAAGAACTTCTTGCAATTTGATAAGTTTCACTCGCATCTTGTCCTTTCTAAAACAACTATGTACACCAATCATGAAGCACTTTGATACTTGTTCAACAAACTAGATATAAAGCCGAGATTAATACGTTGGACACTTACACTCCAAGAATTCAAATTGAAATCCGTGATAAGAAAGAAGAAGATAATTTGGTTAGCCAATCATCTCTTGCGTGATGAATATTCTCCAGTATAAACAACGGAGAATAATATGCAGAAGGAACTTCCAATTGTAAGTGTAGAGAAGTATTAAGAGGCTGAAGCAACCAAAGTCCTTTTTCAGACTTTGTCTTCAGCTGTTTTCAGACTTCGTCTTCAGCTATTTTCAGACTTCGTCTTCAGCTGTTTTCAGACTTTGTCTTCAGCTGTTTTCAGACTTAGTCTTCAGCTGTTGTCTTCAGACTTAGTCTTCAGCTGTTGTCTTCAGCTGTTGTCTTCAGCTGTTGTCTTCAGCTGTTGTCTTCAGCTGTTGTCTTCAGACTGTTGTCTTCAGACTTTGTCTTCAGCTGTTGT
>BJCM01202679.1:0-16147 GCA_018326385.1 Flaveria bidentis | reverse complement strand
ATTATACATATTATTTAAATATTTGTATCACAATTTTATATATAACAAAAATTATTCATATAAATATATATAATAAATTAAATAAAAAGTACATAAATAAAAGGTTCATTTATGTTCGTGAGCCAACTTAAACTCAATATGTAAAACTAGGGCTCGATAATTAAATGAGCTTGTTTTCAAACTCGGAATCGATAAGACTTTGCTTGTTTCGGCATTTTTATCGATTTAATCTCGAGTAGCTCCCAGCGGTTTGGCTTGTTTGCACACCTACTTATTGCTTTTATCTTTGTCAAACTCATGATTTTGGTCGTGTTCTTCTCTTGAGGTTTTGTAATCGTGGTTTTTGGCCTTCTCTAATTGAGGTTGTAATGTGGTCTTCTTCTTCAATCAGATTTATATTGACTTCAAGTTTTTTGCTCATGTTCTATATCATCGATTCTCATCTGGGTTTGTATAATTATCTTGATTCTATTTGCAAATTAAGATCACTTAATTCAATTTCTTGACTTGTGTTTTCATGAAAGCTTGACTTTCAAGATTTAGACTCTTGGATTTGTTTAACTTGTATTTTCAGTTAATTTGGACCAAAGAGTCAAGATTTATAAAAAAATTCTAAAGTTTGATGATTTATCACTTTTGTTAATTTCATTTGTAGAGATGATATCATCATCATATCTAAAATTGAATGTACATAATTAACTATGTTATTATGGTACATTTGAAGGCTATAGCTAGTGGCTTATTTTAAGAAGTTTGGTTATAAGGAATGAAATGATATGATATTAAAAAACTAGTTAAATTTTCAAGTAAAATTATATTTAAAAAACTAGTATAATTCACTTGGTTGTGAGATTTTAAATTCACTCTCTAGGTGAAAGGATTTTGAAATCACACAACCAAAAGAATTTGAGGTGAAATATTCCCTTTAGCTTTATATTTCATTACTCATTCAAACTAGGGGTGTCATTCAAGTTTTTTAATCGGGTTTCGGATTGTTCAGGTTGGGTTCCTCGGGTTTTTAGATGTAGAAAATCAACCCGAATACCGAACCAAATAAACTATATTTAATCGGTATTCGGGTTTCGGTTTTCGGGTCTGTTCGGGTCGGGTTAATTGGTGATCGGGTTGTCCACTAGTAAATCTAAAAATCAAAAACAACATTTTGAAAATGTTTTAGTTTTGATAATTGGATTTGATATATATTCACAAGCAGTTTTGATAGTCATAGTTAAAAAAACTAAAACCAACCTTTAAATCCATATGTTACTCAAACATACGCTTAACACAAACAAACATCATAATTATTATCGTTCGAACAAATGTAAAGCCTTAAAATGCTACTAGGCCATAAAACATGTTACCTTTATATTATTATGTTCGGACGTACCATGAGTCACAAACAATATAGTTTAAACAAATACATGAGAATGCTCGAGTATGGAATCATTATACATGTTCATAATCGTTATAAATGGTTTTGTATGGAAGATAGATCAACGGAATGATCGATTTTAAAATATGTGTCATCAATTGAAAATGAAGTGAATAAATGATTGATCGAGTTTATAAAAAGTAAAACACAATTAGTGTCGAATGAAATCCTAGAATATAAAATATTGATTATCAATTATGATGATATGGTATTCGGGTTATTCGGGTCAACCCAAATTGCCAAAACACAACCCAAAGACCGACTTAAATAAAAATTTCAGGTTCGGGTTTGATGTGTATCCGAGTTCGGTTTATTCGGGTTATGCCTTAATCGGGTTCGGGTAGAGTTTAATCGGGTTAGAAATTCGGGTTCGGGTAAAAATGACACCCATAATTCAAACATAATTTTGTTTGAAAATTATATTAATTTCTTAATTTCATTTCATTTCTTCCAAACAAATGTTCTTTAAAAATTCTAGTCATTCATATACACCTAATTCATTGTATGAATATTTTTTCAAATGAGCTTGAAAATTCATCATGATGCATCTCTCCCCTCCTACTCGACTAACACCTACATGAAACCACTAACCATCGGCTTTTGATTGTTCACTTTCAAGGTCAGAGCTATCATCTTGTAGTTTACTCTTTTATTTGTCCATCTTGTAACGAAGTCAACATTGAAGACCAAAATAAAGAAATAAAACCACAAAGGGTCGTAAAAGAAAAAGTTTTGGAGACTAAAATCAAGATTTTTGAAACTCATATAGAGGAAACTAGTTTCACACGCTTCTTGTACACTTTTATCCCTCGATTCTTTCTCTCCCATCAACTTTGAACTTTTACACTTTTATCCCTAATAATTTTTAAAAGTTTTATAAAATATTACTTTAATCACTTAAAGTTTCTAAAGCTTTACGTTTAATTCGGTACAACTTTTTTTAGAAAAAAAAAATAATTTCTAATATATGTATTTGTATGTTCGTATCAGTTAAATTCAAGCCTATCTATCTTTTGATTTGAACTTTTTATTAAAACGAGTCAGATCAAATATAAAAATGTTTTTGCACTTTTTTTATATATGTTTTGTGTTGGTATACTTTTAAACGAAAGTTTTATTGGAAACCAGTTAAATAAAATATAATACGTTTTTATTTAATGATATATAAAATAAATCCGACATTTTTAAAACAAGTCCAGACAATTGTAATTTAAAGTTTTTCGCAATAGAAAAAGGGTAAAAAAACTAGTGTATGTTATGAACTAGATTTTATTTCTAGTGCATGTTTAGAATTGCTTATATAAATAATTTATGATTTTTTAAAAGAGTAAAAAGATAAATATACGTTTTAAAAATTATCATAAGTTAAAAATTTTAATTTGTGATAACTTTTAGATAATCGGAGATTAATGGCATCGGCGATTGTGAGATCCACCATTCGCACGGCGGTTCGCGGTGGCGCACGTGTGAATCTAGCTTCTAGAAGATCATTTTCCGCCGGTGCATCGGCTGAAGAAGAAGCTCGTACCATCTTTCATTTCTCTTCACCAAACTTGCATTAACAATTTCAACACTGTTAATTCTTCATTAATCTTCCTTCATCTGTTAAAATTTAGTTTTTATAAGACCCAATTATATCATCTAATCGTATAATATTCCGATCTGCGGTTTCAGCTTGTTGGATTTAGGGTTTCGTTGATCTCAATTGTGCATTTTAGGGTTTGGATTCCAGAATATGTGAATTGAATCTTAATCTCTGTTTATTTGTGTGTGTTTTTTGATATGGCAACAAAGTTTGTATTATCTGATAATCGAGATGATGGATTTGTTTGTGTGTACACAGGTGAAGCATCGAAATGGGAGAAAATTACTTATGTAGGGATCGCTGCTTGCTCGATTCTTGCATTTGTTAACTTGTCTAAGGGTCATCCTCATTTTGAAGAACCTCCTGTAAGCTTGAATCTTTGTATATCAGTCCATTATAGTGGATGATTTGGTGATTACTCTAGTTAGTGTAATGGTTATTCAATTGATGAGTGGCTTTGATTGTTAGTTTCTGTTGCCAAATGTTGCCATATGAAAGTAGATCCATTGCAATAGCACTGTATTTGTTTGTGCCTTCATTATGATCTTATGTTGTGTCTATGTGTGTGTAGGCGTATCCATACTTGCACATTCGGAACAAGGAGTTTCCGTGGGGTAAGCTTTTTGTTACCTAAGTACATTCTTGCTTTCTTTTAGTGAAATCTTCTGTCTTTTTAATGTCAACTTGTCTGATATGAATATCATGTTATCAGCAGCCTGGGCTTTGGTGACATATGGCGAAAAATAGTTGAACTTTTTTTGACATGTTTGTGCTTTGAGGGATGGGTTGAAATTGTTTTGGTTTTTGTGCTTGTTTCTTTTCTTATGTCCTTGTTATTATATACCATCATATTTTTATGCATTGAGCCGAATTTATATTTGTTAAAGGTAACAGTGTTGATATTTGATTAGCTCGTTTAATAAGTTCATTGACATGCCATGACTCTTGTTTTATGAAGAGTCTAATATTTAATGAATCAAGGATGTTGATGATCTGATATGAATTATAATATTTAGGGTAACATCTAATAAACCTGTTGTTACTCTTTCACCTTCTCTGTAGTCTATACTCTAGCACTAGTAGAAAAACAATCTAGTATTATGGTAAGTAAGTTACTTGATAATGTCATTCTATGCAATACGTTCATTATTGACAGTGGTTTTAGAACACCACTAACACATTTGATCACCATTCATCTATGCTTTATAGACCCGTATAGAAGGGAAAATATAACAACCAGTGTCATCCAGCAATGGGTAAAATGTCAAAATGGCTGACTTCTAGCTGCAGCACTGTTTACTGATCATTTTAAGGTTACTTTACTATGCTATATATTAATTTTTAAAGTTATTAATCTTTATTGTTACTTTTGCAGGACCCGATGGTCTCTTTGAAATCAAGGAACACCACTGAAGCCCAGTTGACCGTGGTGAGGGCATTCAGAATAATAATCATCTTGTTTCTGTTTCATTAGGTTTATATCCTTTCAGCAGCAGTACACCATCTCGTGCCATTTGATTGTCATTTCTTTCGTTTTCATCACCACACTATAAGAACCTACTTCTAACGAATTCCATATTATCGAATAATTTCTCATGAGTTCTCAAATTACTCAACCTTGGCCTAAATTTCTTCATAATAAGACTCCAATGTTTGGATAAACAGGCCTAGATAGATACAGGAAAGCAAGCAGGTTCGTAATGTAAAATACTAGCAAGTGTAGTAACATCATTCCAACACCGTAAACTTTGTTTTCGGAAAGATGGCCTTTATACCCAATGTATGATTAAACCATCTAAGAATTCTATTGAGGTTAATCAAACTTGACTTGTGATCGTTCCTCAATAAAATAAGTCGTCTGCATAAATAAGATAAAGACATATTGGTGCCAAGGTTCACAAGCACACATTAAACCTTCCATAGCTAGGATGAATAAAAACAACGCAAGAGGATCTCCTTGTCTCCCGACCATTAGATATCAAATTTACTGGTGGTCGATCCATTTACAAGAATAGACGCCCTACTATAGACGAGACATTCCTTAATCCAACTCCTCCCATCCTCAAACTCCATTTATTCCATAAGCAAATCCAAGAGCCAACGCCTTTGTCGTAGTTCACTTATAAACAAGGACTCGTTTTTTTTGTTTTTTCCCCTAAGTTAATAACTCATTGATGATAAGATGACCCTCAAGAATTTCCATACCCTGAACGTAAGCTGATTGCTCAAGATTAATGATGTAACCCAATACTTTCTAAGGCGCAATGCAAGAATTATAACTTCATACATAACTTCATACTTTTTATTGGTTGAATCAACCTTGATTTCTATTTAAGTTTACATTTACAATGGTAAAGTCATTTAAAGTTAGAGTAATCATTATGTACATCATCTCTAACACTTATTAAGTTTCTCTGTTAATTGAGTGTGATATAACAAATATGCCCTTAATAATATAATAATAATAATAATTAAAATATAATATAATAATAATAATCATATAATAAAAACATATTAAAAGACCAACCCACCCATTTCCATCCCCATCTTCTTCTACACAACCCAGCAATCTCCATCCACATCATCTTTTACACGAACTACAAGCGACATAGGGAGGGCAGAAACGGCGGAGGAAGGGAGGGCAGGAACGGCGGGGAGCGGCGGAGGGAGGGAAGGAGCGGCGGGGACGACATCGAACTTGTGGCTTCGAAGGAAGGAGCGGCGGGGACGACCACGTATTCAACCATCTCTCACTTCGAAGGCTTCGACATCGCCAACGACATCGAACTCTCCGACGACGACCTCCTCCTCTGATCACCCCTCTCCTCCGTCCCCCGCCGAGCTCCGTGGTTGTGCAGGGGGGTCACCATGGGTGGTCGTGCCGGCTGCCGAGGGGTGGCCGTCGGTGGTCGCGCAGGATGGTGGGGTGGACCCGGTCAGCCTTTTTAATTTTTAGGTCTGGGTCAGTCATCTTGGATCCGGTCAGCTAAAACAAAACGCATATCAAACGGGCTTACCCGCTGACGGAGTCAGTCAGTCAGATGGGTCAGCCCGATCAGCCGATATCAAAGAACTCCTTAGTTAGATGGGGTGTGAGTAGCGTTCTAAAATAAATACTCTACAAAGTATACACAAAATCAAACGAGACATTTCTTTTAAATTAAATACTCTTAAAAACTTGCAGAAGATCTATCTAAGAAAATAATTGAATACAAAACCAAATGTCATGTACATTTTCTTGCTATATTATAAGCAGTAAATGATTTACAAGACAGCATAACTAAACCTTTCTAGAAAAAAAATAAAAATAATATGAGTGGAATTCTGATACCTTTCTACAATATTCAGTATTACTACTTCTTTACCACTAATCTGCAATCAGCCCTTGACTCTAAAAGGGTGGGGCTATGCATGATTGATATAATCAACACACTCCATATGAAATTATTTACAAGCTGCTGACGAACTACTAAAGGGACTACAAAAGTATGGTTTAGGGGCCACTGTAAATAACCTTTTGGTAGTGGCGGAATTGGTGTCGCGAGTCTGTTCACATGACGGACACATAGTGAGGGTGGCCGTGGGCAGCTGCATGTACAATGGTTGCGGCACCTTTTGCGCTTTCAGTTCTTGAACCTCTTGCCGCAGTCTTTGGTTCTCATCGGTCAATGTCTTGCAGCATTTCTTTAAGTACTCGCAATCCACCTCAGTTTGCTTCAGCTTTGTTCTTCAGTTAAATTAACAACCAAGAAACAAAGATTTCATTCAGTTGATTGTGTGTATTGTATTTTTTTATTATTATTAATTGTAATTTAATTCTAAAAAAAAGGTTATGTGGAGAAAGATATATACTACACCCTCCAAATTATCCTTTTACAATTAGATAAAAAAAACTATATATGTAGATAATGACCCATGAATTATTATTATGTCTTTTTAGTAAAATTTTGAGGAGGATATAATATATTATCTTGGGGATTAAAACCTTGCTCTCCTGTTTTGAAACCAAACTTCAACTTGTCTAGGCCTTAGCTTTAAGTCCTTTGCAAGCACTTGCTTTTGTTTCTGCTAATATTCAAACACCTATCAATGTTAGTTTAATAGCAGATTAAATGAAATAATTATCAAAGTATACGATACAAAACTCATTCAAGAGCTAGCAGACTCATACTTGAATGAGTTGTATAGAGACATACAAGCTAAGTAGAAAATCGTTCAACTTAAAAAAAAAATAAAAATCATAACTTGAAATACGTCTGAAATTACAAGGCCCATAAGTAATGAGCTAGCTAATATGTCTTGATGGGTCGGATCCTGTGCTAACCCACCCGCCATAGACGGGTTGTTCCAACTATGGGACTGAGTTCCATTATCAGAAGCCTAGTTTCAAGACGGAAACTTTTTCCCAATTTTCACGTTTTTAATTTATTTTATTTTCTATCTAAAAACACATGAATTTTTTGTTTCAATTCTTCAAGTATTTATTAAGAAGTCAATTTCATAATTAGACAATCATGAAACATAAGGTTTTGTAAGCCTTGATGCAATGATTGAGTATCCAATAATATATCAAAATTTCCTTTGACATTACTTTCTCTTGTATTTGCTTTCATTCTGCATCAATATCAACTAGCACCTAATAATAAAAAAAACTTACAGGATTTAAAGTTGGGTGAAGTTTAAAGGCTTTCTCTAGTAGTCCAGATTGAGCTTTAGTTAACCTTAGTTTCTTCTTCCCATTCACACCACCATCTTCATCTTCTTCACCACTAGTGTTCTCCCCTCCTCTCTCCGACTCCTCACTCGCACCCTCTCTTTCCCTCTTCACGCTAGCGATGGAGAACGTTAAACCACCACATGATTGATCACCCGAAAGAGCCAAGGTTAGAGATGGTTCAAGAGGGTGATCACAACTCCTGTTAGGCTTCTTGATGAGGTTATTCGTTGCGGTTTTAGCCACCGATGATGTTGAACTAAGGCGTAGTTCGAGTGCTGCATGTTCGGTGTTGGAAAAACCATGGAAATCCATATGATAAAAAAGGGTATGTTGTGTTTGAGAATTGGCAAGAATAATATTATGGAGGAAAAGAGAGAATGTAGAATGTAAGAAATAATTGGTGGTGATGATTAGCAATAAAGAAATAAATGAATGGTGTGAGTGTGAAGAAATATATATAACTAGTTATCCAACAATTCTCTCTCTAGAGTCTACACATATTTGATTGTTTCTTTGTTTTATATATGGTCTTTAAATGACAAAATCACACACTTATCTACTTTATACTCGTAGATAAGAGTTGCACACCTTAAATACACCAAGGTATCCTTACAATGGTCTATTATTTTGCATATACAAGTATTTGTGTGTTTAAAATTACATCTAACACTGTTACAAAACTAAGTATTTATAATCAAATTCACTAGCATATCACTTACTTAAGGTGTATTACAATTTACAACCAAGGGAAGTGGTGTGTGGGGCCGTTTGAATATTTTTTTAGTTTCAATTTAAAGTGGGTGCATGAATAACCAACGAACCATTGTTTTACTAACTTGTACACCATATATGTTATTGAATCATTTCATAAATCAGTCAGTCGAGGTGTAACAACCAATATGAAAGGTTACAAAAACCATTGCCACAAGTCCAATATATGGCCGTGTTTTGACTACAATGGTCGCGGTTTTTATTTTTGTGACCATTGTCTAGGGACGAATACAACATGTTAATTAGGGGAGGGAGGTTGTGGGTGGGGGTGGAGGCCCCTCATGGCCTCAAAAATCTATTCCCAAAGTTATTTTGGATAGTTTGCGAGTTGGTATTGGATACATCATTGGTGTTCATCATATGCACTTGTGCATTCTTTACATGCAAGACATAATTAAAAACATGAAAAAAGTCATACGATGTGCTCTTTTAAAAGAAGAACAATTAGTAAGGGAGTGACCCTTTGAAAACACCATTAAGATTTGCCATCCATGGATTGCTAGTGTGTTTGTTCTTATCATAAAAATAGAAGATGGTTGTTGTATGTCATTTAATGGGGTTTGCTGCAGCAAAGACAACTCGTGATTTATGAGTTTCTCATGCAATTCATTGAATGGTATAGTGGCATCTTTAGTGTGAATCACATGACACATATACAATAGTTTTGCTTGATCAAGACCATTGAGAATGACATCTTTCACATCTTCATCATCTATTTCTTTGCATATGATACTTAATTCATTAACAATTGTTTTGATGGCTCTCATGTATTAAGTAATCGATTGAGTGGGTGTTTTGGAGAGTTGTTTGGTATTTCAACTGTTTGATATAACCTTGGCTAAGAGGCATAGGTCTTGACCAAATTTGCCACACTTCATACAAGGATGAATCATCGGTGACGAGTGGGACAATTTGTCTTGATAAAACTAAGAAGAATCCTTGTGAAGCCCTTTAGTACAGTCTTTAGCGATGATGGGTTTGCGTGCAAGCTGCGATCCATTGATGAACTTGAACAAGTCAAGGCCATTGAGTAGTACCTCAACTTGTGTTTTCTAAGCTAGGTAATTTGAAGGGGTGAGTTTAAGAGTGGGTGGCCATAGTGAGATCCTTCTAGGATGGATTGATTAACAAAGATATGGTAACGGTTATGGTTTCTAGAAATGTATAAGATTAATCAATTACTAAAGTATAAGAGAAATTTTAGAAGAAATACAACTAAGTCTAACAACTTTGACTTCTAGATATACATTAATATATTTGAATACGATAAAAAAATATGGTGGGATATATATGATTCATCCCGTTAACATATTTTACCAACGACGCATGTTCTTCCATTCATCTAAACATCGAAAAAACCCCTCACGTGTTTGTGCATATACAAAATTCGCATCACACACCACGTGGGAGAATTCCACCAGTAAATAATTATTTGTTTTTGATGACCAACTATGATGGCTTATTTCCACTAGATTTTTTTTATAAATAAAAGTACATAATTTTCCTAATAGATGGAGACCACACAAAGTTGCCCTTTTGTGCATATATTTGATCCAATCTGTTAGAGTTAGTGTCATGTTATCTTTCAACTGCTTATTTTGACAACTTTCTTAAATTGAGGGGCACTAAGAATGATATATATATATCACATATGTGAATGTGGGGTATGATATATATCTCATGTTGTACTATTGTTTAACCTTCATAATTAATGGTTAATACGAGATTTTTACCCTATTGACCTATTAATGAATAATTACCTAGTTGCTACAAAATTATGCAAGTCTTCCATACCAATTACCAATTATTACTTATTTAAGTCTTAAAAGAACAGGTTCACTCAATGTTTTATAGATAATATATTGAAAAAAATGAAATGAAGATGGATTTTATTGGGTGATGCATTTGAAGCCATGTGATCTATTTGAAGCCATAACTTAGCTTAGAAAATTCGTTGAGGTGTTAACAAGGGGACCAACTTACATATGATTACATGGTTAAAATTTCACATTTATAATCAAAGTCAACCAATGAAGCTTACATCCTCCTGATATCTTAGATTTGCCTTCCAAAATAGACTTTAATTTATGAACAATCTGTCTTGACTCTTGTTCTTCCTTGTAGCTACATGAGTTAACCAAAACATTATACATATTTACTACATCATGTTCTTTGCCTTCTCTCGATAGATTCTATCTGCAACTTTACACCTCATAGGCAGGGTTGTATTTGACGGGGGCGGGGTGAGCGACCTCCCAGGGTGTGATCTTTAGGGGACCAAAAATTTTAAATTTTATAAACATATATATGTATGTTTAGAAAAATACTATACACTTTATTAAACACCTAAACATATAAGGCTGTTATAGCGAATTAAAATTAGAGTTTATTAATATTTTAATTATTTTATTCAATTATCATTTATATGTTACAATAATTTTAACCCACTTTAAAATCCAAATTAAAATAACTTGCTATTTGGGATTAGGGTGGCAAAAAAGCAATCAAAATACAAGGGGTCAAGGCAACTAATGATTTAGCATGGGTCTATTTTTCTTCTATTGGTCTAGGGCTCAAAATTTTGTTCTTTAGTTATAGAAACCCTTTTTTTTAACTACTCAGGGCCCATAATTCTCCATTGATTCTTGGGGACGTCCTACTCATAGGTAACTTAAGTAATTCCAGAAACTCATATGTAACTTACAATTTGCGAAGATTAAAGTTAATACTGTGTAAAACGAAGTGAAAATTTTGAAGAGTGCACATTTATATATTCCTTTTAGTAAAGTAGTTAATATTAATCATAATTTATTTCAAAGGTTAGGTGTTATCATAGCCTGCTAATAAAGTGGTATACTTTTTAACAAAAAAATATGAGTTTAAATGTTGCAAAATGTAAGGGTGAGATTTTTTTTGAATGACCAATGGATAATTTTTAAGCCCAGTCATCCGGATAAATCCATTGACGAAAGGTCATCATGCCCACGAACATAGACAACGCTGGTGACCCGACTCGCCCACTATTCCAAGGGAAACCTACCACCTAAAGACCCACTTTGGTAAAACTTTTAGCTCACTTGGAGCATATTGCACCAAGTGAGACTCCAACCCACCTTCACTTTGGAAAATCATGAGATGTCTCCTCCTAAACCACTTGATCTAGTCTTTAAGTGTGTAAGCATGAGATTTTACTATTATAACAAATTGCTGCCTTAGCTGGTTTATGTGTATGTGACGATCCATGTTTAACAAACATAACATCATTTATGCTTATGTGTATTTTAATTTGTTTCACTACAAATAGAATATAACAGATGTAATTTAAAACAAAAGCACTCTTTTATATTTCCTTTTATATAGTAGTTTTCATATACGGCTTTCTATTATGGAAGAATTAAAAAAGAAGTTTCAAAGTCACTTTTAAGGTGTTGTTTGTTTTTTTACAAGAAAACATCTGCAGTCTGCGGATCACATCCGCAAACATCTGCAGCAGAAGATGTGAAGTCGCTGGATCGGTTGACATCCGAGCATGTTCTTGACGGAAGGGAAAAAGACAAAAACCAAGAGACAAACAATAGAACGAACAATAATAGAATGGTTTCATTGATAAAACCTAACGATTACAAGCTCGTTAAATATAAGAATCACGACTCTTGGCAAGGGGAGATTGAGCATGATCTCTCCTCTCATCCAGCAGCATCTAGGCCCTGGGCACACTCCTTAACCCTTTCTACATAATAAAGCTGGTATTTATAGGCCTCAGCCCATATTAGATGCGATTGGGCCCATTCGTGCGATTGGACCATGCGTATGGTTCAATCTCCCTTCTCATCAAGCAACACCTAGGCCCCGGGCACACTCCTTAACCCTTTCTACACAATGAAACTGGTATTTATAGGCCTCATCCCATATTAGATGCGACTGGGCCTATTCGTGCGATTGGACCATGCGTATGGTTCAATCATACGACTGGACCATACTTATGGTTCAGTCTTACGAATGGCCCAATAGCATCTCTCAGTCGCACAACTGGTCCATTAGCATGGCTCAGTCGTACGACTGAGTTTCATTTTCATATGCTCCTGCGAATGACTCAGTTTCATGTGTTTACAACACATCAGGTGTATTACATTAAGCCTAGACTATTCGTCAAGCGACGAACACACTATATATGACAATATATGCTCCAACAAATTCCCCCTTGGACGCTGCTTGCGAATAGTAGATAACACCTCTTACAATCTTCAGTCAATCTTTGCTCTGTTTTCCAATAGAATCAAACGAAAAACTATATTAGCCAACGTTGTTGATCCGTTAGGTTGCTACAGTATCCCTGAAAATGAATTTAGGCACAATAGCTTTCGTTTACTTTGCAGAACACCATCATAGCAACAAGATTCCCCATATGACTGATTTTTCCAGATAATGACATGAACGGTTTTCCATTGCTCCAATCTTCACACGTGCTAACCTGATTAACATTAACACCTGTAGAAATTCCCCCTCAAATTCAGCATATCCCAATATATAAACATTGTGCTCTCCTTGCGTCTTCATACAGTGTATTGGGCAAAAAGTAGAAGGTTCTAATCCACAGCTGACAATCTCAAACAAATCAGCATGCACTTAGCTTCATCATCAGAAACCAGCTCACATCATCATTTTCTGATTGTATCTTCAATTTCTCTATAGATGGATTCCCCCTAAGAATGAGAATCGTCTCCGTGCGGATAAATATAACTTGATTGGGCCATAAATAGTCAGATGCTCCTGACTACCCCCACAAAATCAGTATCGACTGCTGACATCTTCTCTTCTCTTTTTTGTGTTCTAACTACATTCATCTATTCTGAAAGTCCAACGAATAATGGGGTATCCATCGAACTTATTTGACAAAAGAACCTTAGAGTGAATGTGATTTGCTCATCCTCAAATATGTGCAAGAGGCAGTTCCAGACCCTTTTTTGTTTTTTTAGTCTAGAACACCATTCATTCGTATGACATGGAGGACAAATATCATATTCGTGTGAATGGATTATACGAATGATATATTCGTGCGACTGGTCCAGTAGCATGACTTGAACATAAGACTGGTCCAGTAGCATGACTGAACATACGACTGGTCCAGTAGCACGACTGGACATAAGACTGGTCCAGTCACACGACTAGACATAAGACTGGTCTAGTCGCATGGTCCAGTCGTATGAGCGGATCTGCAGGCAGATTTTTAGATCTGCAGCCGCCATGGCTGCCAAAAACCCTAATCTGATGAATTTTACATGAACCGAAACAAAATAGACATCATAAGATTCGCAAGGGTGATAAGAATGTGGTTCCGAGTTCGACTTTAACCACGAAACAATACACGTAACAATATCTGAGCAAAACACGAAGAACACGAGGTGGGTTTAACATCAAATAACATGAAGTAGATCAAGAAATCAAGAGCTCGGGTTGCTAGAATGATTGTTAGATCATTCTAGCAGTAACCAACTCTAATACCAATTATGAAGTCGCTGGATCGGTTGACATCCGAGCGTGTTCTTGACGGAAGGGAAAAAGACAAAAACCAAGAGACAAACAATAGAACGAACAATAATAGAATGGTTTCATTGATATAACCTAATGATTACAAGCTTGTTAAACATAAGAATCACGACTCTTGGGAAGGGGAGATCGAGCATGATCTCCCCTCTCATCCGGCAGCATCTAGGCCCCGGGCACACTCCTTAACCCTTTCTACACAATGAAACTGGTATTTATAGGCCTCAGCCCATATCGGAAGCGACTAGGCCCATTCGTGTGATTGGACCATGCGTATGGTTCAATCGTACGACTGGACCATACTTATGGTTCAGTCTTACGAATGGCCCAATAGCATCTCTCAGTTGCACTACTGGTCCATTAGCATGGCTCAGTCGTACGACTGAGTCTTATTCGCATATGCTCCTTCGAATGACTCAGTTTCATGTGTTTACAACATATCAGGTGTATTACATTAAGCCTAGACTATTCGTCAAGCGACGGACACACTATATATGACAATATATGCTCCAACAAAAGAGGTGGACCAAACGTCTGCAGTCTGCGAAAAAATACTATTTGTTTTTTAACATCTGCAGAATGCTGAAATATTCTATAATTAAACTAAACAATTTTTTTAAACTTTAAAAACAATTTTAACACTAATATATAAATAAAAGTCATAAAAATACATTGAAATATAAATACAATTCATACAACACTACAATAATATTCATAAAACCATACAATTACAGTCAGCCAAAGCTCCAGGAACAGTGGCAAACGTAAATGAGTTAGGCTTGATTCCTTCCATACAATGTATCTGCTTTCCTATTGTTTGATCACACAAGGTTCTATAGATCTTTAAAACACAAGAAAAGCTTTCCCCGTTAACCGATAAACCCAAACGACGAATACCCAAGAAGTTAGTATTCATCAAAATGTGTAGATTGAAGGAGTATTGACCACAAACCCCACTTCGCAACATTTTAGTGTAGGAAAAGGATCATTTTTCTTTGTAAAATAATAAGATACGTTAAAATTCCCTTAACCACAATGTTAGAAATCATCAATTCATTATCATTCTTGCTACAACAAACTAAAAAAATTAACATACACTACACAACTCCGATCATCTTCTTCGGCGAGTTTACAACTCCGATCAGCTTCTCATGTCCGGTGACCACCAACACATACCTCTCCGTCGCCAAAAGCTCCTGCCTCAACCCCGCCTCCAAATCCCTCTGGCAATCCGACACCAACACCTCATCGTAATGCTTCACGATCGGAACACCAGCTTTCCCAACACCATTTCGATGAGATCGAGAGTTGTTTGGAAGAAGGGTCATTCGTTGTACGCACCACGCTGGGAGGACGAAGAGGGGCTGGGTCCAGGCGAAGATCCAGGGGATGGCGCGGAGGTGGCTGATGGCGGTGGAGGTTTTACGACGATGTGGGTGGCGGCGGCCGGAGACGGGCTCCAGTGAGGAGATGAGAGGAAAGGAGTGGTGGGATGAAGGGTTGAACAAAAATGAGAAGAAAAGTCTAAAAGGGTTGGGGGTAAAGAGGAGAAGAGGTTGAGAAGACCTGAGAATGGTAACACCACATCTTCTCCATGCAGACGTTAGGACGATGTTTTTTAATAAAACGTCTTCCAAAAAACAAACAGTCTATGCACGTAAAAGCTCTTCCCGCATCTGTGTGCGTGCAGATGAAGAGGTAGGGAAGAGCTTTTGCTAAAAAAAAACACCACGAATACATCACATTTATAATATTTCATGCACTTTAATATAAAGGTAATCGATCTTGATTCAATTATGAACATTGACTAAGAACACAAAATAATTGGTTTTAGGCTATCATGTTTAATTATTTGATGAATTTATCATGTTAACCATGAAATTTTTTATAATGTTATATTCAAGTTGACTTGTTTAACTTGTCTACTTAACATTTTGACTTGTATACTGTTTAAAATTACAATACACACATGCACAAGCACACGCACACGCACACGCACACGCACACGCACACGCACACGCACACGCACACGCACACGCACACGCACACGCACACGCACACGCACACGCACACGCACACGCACACGCACACGCACACG
>BJCM01202678.1:0-11306 GCA_018326385.1 Flaveria bidentis | reverse complement strand
AAACCTCCCCGACCTGTTTGAACCTGTGATGGTGCAAAAATAGCAAGTAGGGTATACCAATCCAAAACAACAAGGAGACAACAATTTTAGCGTGGAAAACCTCTCAAGACGAGAGTAAAAACCACGGGACTACTAGAGCCACTTCAAATCCACTATCACCAAAATAAAGAGCAATACAAGGTCCTCTCTAGATACACTAGAGGCACACAACAATCATCATACACTTGGAAGCAAGTAACATCAAGTATATGCATTCAATGACAAAGAAGAAGAAGAGATATCACCAAATCTGCAGATGCGAACAGAGGCTGTAAAACCCGACTTCCAGACCTGATTTAACGAAACCAACTGTTGGATATCGACGCCCAGGTGTTGTGAAGCTTCTGTCCACATTTCACGATGATCCAACCGTTCAATTTCCGGGATATGACAGATCTTCGAGACTGTGCAGAAAGTGACGAGAATTCTCTTTTCTCCTCAAAACTCTTTCAAACCTTTGTATTCAACTTTTGTGTGTATTGATTATGATTCTAATTACAATCCCTGCACTTTTATTCTATCATAACCCTAGTGGGCTAATGATAATGGGCCATACAAATGGGTATTTGTTGGATTTTCTTCATTGGCCCAAAAACATACCCAACACTCTATGCAAGTCCATTTTTCTAAGACTAGAAAACATTTTCATAAATTTATATTAGAATTTAAAAACACTGTTAAAATTGTCAAAACCGTTAAACCAAACCATCAAACCATTATAATTATCAAAACTAAACTACCAAGATGTCAGCCGGTCTTGGTTTACATTTACAGAAACCGTTAAACCGTTGGTTTGCCGACAAATCATGACCGAATCAGGCCGTGAACGACCCTAGGTTTAATGGCAGATTCATTGGAGTTAATAGTGGTGGTACTTCTCTTGAGGTGAAAGGTTCGAGCACCGTTTGTGAAAGGTTGGTATAAGGTCACATGGTGTGGTGTCCGGGGAGGGTTGGGGAAACCCAGTTAGGGATGAGATTAGTACCATACCGGTACTCAAAACACTAATGGCGAATTTGTTGAAAAGTGAGCATTGAATATCAAACACCATACTGAATCTACAGGTTCGGTACTTGTACAGTACCGTTTTTTAGTATTTTACTGATTTGGTACCGCGTTGAAGTTTTTTTTTCCTATGTAGTTTTATTTAAACAATGTACATCGTCTTCTTATTGGAATATAAATATAAATATCAAAGTACTCAGTATTAAATCGATACTTTTTATTATATACCGGTACCTATACCACCTATTTCTGATATCGAAATTAAGCAAAACCGAGTACCGGTACCAATACCATTTTGTTTGGTTGGTATCGGTTTGGTACGATATCAATACTAGGGTACCAAATACGGATCCCCAAACCCGGCCCTAGATGGGGGAATACCAATCCACACATGGTGACACCCGATTGAAATTCTCAAAACCCGGTGAAAGTTCATTGGGCCCACCAGGACTTACGTTGCCAAATGGGAAAACAAGGTAAAATCCGATGTAGCGTTGATGTGTCATCCTGGAAAAATGAGAAAAACTGGATGACTGACAGTGGACTAAGTTAGTTGAGGTGTTAATTTAACAGTAGATTTAGAGCGTGTGTGAATTCATCATTAAAAAGACAAATACCGATTATCGGTACTATAATAAGGCCTTTTTAACTTTACAATTGAATATTTATAATGGTGAAAACTGATTAAGAGATTAGGGATTTACATGTAATATACTTGAGAAGTATGATCTTTTGAAACAGACATGTCTGGGTTGGGCATTAGGGATGATAGAGATAACCAATTGTCGTCAATTTCCATTTGATCCGGTCCTACTTCAATTCACAAACTTATCAATAAAAAATAAAAAAATTTGCTAGAAAGTTAAACAACCTGTCACTGGATTGTTGATGAAGATTTGAATTCAAATATGTAAGGTTTGGAAGCAAAGGTGAATCTTTGACTTGAGGGTTTTAATTCTTTAACACAAGCTATGAACATATGACTGTATAATTTTGGATCGGAAAAAAGGTTGATTAGTGGTTTAGATCAAAGGAATATATGTTAATTGTGTTGTTAGCAATTTGTAATTAAAAGCTTACAGATTGATCCAAGTCTAAGTGTCGACTATTCGTTGGTAAACTAGAGATTTCTTTTTTTTTTTTCTTTTTGCTAATGATGTTTAAGTAAGCTACAAACTGGTTTGACAACGGTAGGAGTAGTTCATCGATGACATGATGTTCTTCCCCACCTCACAAAATTCTCCAGAACCTCAAATTCATCTAAAAACAATTCACAATTTATTAAATAAATAACTAAATTCCCAATAAAAAATAAAAAAATTATTAAACCCATGGTGCGAATAACACCCAAAGAAAAAGCAACCTTTTGTTAACCACCATCTCTAAATTTCAGGCAAGTAATGTTATACCAAGCCAGCTACAAGTTCAGGTTACTAAATCACCATACCAAAGTACCTAAAACTATTCAAACTTTTGAAAACAATTATTAAACTATAACTAAAAATAAATAAATAAATTACATACGGAAATCCAAGATACAAACTACATTGTTTGAGAAACATGCCCCGATCTTATCGCCTTCTTTGTTCCAGCAAACTTCAAAGATCCCACCACTACCCTCGTATGTTTTCACTACCCTTGCTTCCTTCACCGACCATATGTGCATGCATTTGTCCAATGACCCGCTCGCTAAGTACTCACCGTTTGGGCTAAATGCAACAGAATATACAGGATCCCTTCATTCAAATACAAACAATCGTTACAATTTACTCAAATACATGTAACTGGTTTTTCTTTACTTTTATTATTGTTATTATCTATATGTTTTGTACATGTGTCTACATATGCATAAAACTTGCTCGACATGCTACAATAGTATTTTCAAGTCGTCAGAAAAATTCACAGGTGTAATGTATAAATTGTTATAATGTTGAAAGAGTCAAAATGATGAGATTGCAGCTAGTGCAAGGGTAACTTTTACAAGGTTAGCCGTTTTGAACAATGTATAAATTGTTCTTGGAAGCCATATAAGTGGCCATAGGTACAATTATAATGTTGCGAATTAATTAAAAGGATAAAATGTTACTAATATAAGTAGTATTGTACCCATGAGCAACTAGGCTGTGAAGAAGGCTTCCAGTTTCCACATCCCATAGCTTTATTGTAGAGTCAAATGATGCACTGTTAAAGATTCAGAAACAAAAATTTAAAAAAAAAAAAGTTGATATATAATGTTTAAGAAGGTGCTCAAAGATATAAAAATAATAATATAAATGATAGAAAAAATATAAAGCAGAAAACTGGTATTTACCTTGCCAAGACTAATGGCTGATTAGGATTATTAGTTCCTGTACCTGTGGGGCTCCATCTGATGGTATATATTTCCTACAACCAATATAATAATACTAGGGATAAGTGGATAGCACAAAGACGAAGTGTTGTGAAAATCAAACTAGTCGGCCGACTAATCAGCGAATAGTCGGTGATCGGTGATGAACCATTTAGATTTTACCTAATCGGAGGCAAAAATCGCTTATCAGTCAATCAGGTCAAAATCGGGAAAAATCAGCCATACTCGCCTGTTAATCGGCCTGTAATCGGCATATTCCCATAATCCGGCAAGATTCCGGCGAAAAATTCAAAATTCCGGTCAGATGTGTTTATATTTATATTAAACTGAACATATTTATAAAAATTACAAATAAAAATGTGTGTGTATATATATATAAATGAAAATTATATATAAAAACTCCAAACCAATTAATCCCGATTACTCCCGATTAATCGCTAGTCGGCACCCCACCACTCGACTAACGCCTAGCGATTTTTACAACACTTCAAATACCATACTCATTTAGAAAAATTATTTAATATGTCATCATGCTGTACCTTTGTATGCTCCTTTAAATCATGCAAGCAGGTATCCTGCTTCATGCTCCAGATCTATATCATGATAAATTTAAGTAGCTAATCCGTTTGAATTTACTAAACCAAGTAACAGAACATGAAAATTCAAAATGTCCAGTAAATAAACCAGTTGTATGCATGAAGATTCATGATCTCATATTAAGACCAGAAAGTTTATTATCCATCTTGGATGAAATAACATCCATGTAAGAAGACAATTATTATGAGCATAAGACATTAAAATAATACCATTCATAAAAAATGATCACCTTAGCAGTAGAATCATCTGAACATGAAGCCAGAAGTGAACCAGTAGGATCCCATTTAATAGCATTAACTTCACCCTGAAGTAACATTTGAAAACCATTTCTTTAGATAATAGACGAATACATATTTCAAATAAACGAACGTTTTTTGTGTGAAAAAAGTTAATAACAAATTAAAACATACCTGATGCCCCATAAAAGTTTTTACAGGCCGATTATCTCCAACTTTACAAACATAAATCATGTTGTCAGTTGAACAAGTTGCAAATGAGAAATTATTGCGCCAATCAACATCGAGAGTAGGTGCTGCAATGTTAAAACTCTTTAAGTTATATGTATATTAATTAACTATAAAAAACTGGAAAGCTGGTATAAAATTATTAGAATACATAAAAGCACCTGAATGAAACTCAAACTGTTGCTTCCATTCTCCTGTTTTAATGTCCCATACAATTGCAGTTTTGTCCACACTGCCACTCAGAAGATAATCTCCTTTTTTGTTCCATTTCAAAGAGAATATTGGCCCTTTATGTTTTGTTAATGTACTTACCAGCTCCCCTAAATAAAAAACAAAGTGTTAGAAGGAGGAGGAAAAAAACACACACAATAGCATCAGATGTCTTCCCTCATGCCAACTCAGCAGAACCCTTTTTCTATTTATTAAATTCAAGAGGACTCACCATCTTTACTCCATACTCTAGCTTGGCCATCATAAGAACCGGTTGCGAGTAGTGTACCCTCACCCTACATAAAATAACATGCCCACAAAATCCAAAACTAAGTAGAAGATTCTAAAAAAAGAGTTATAAAACATAATCTTGCAATAAAAACTCACATTCCAGTCAAGTGTGGTTACATCTTTACTCTTATCATTCGTTCTACCTCTGTAGTGCTTTAAAACAGCAACATTTAAGGGTCCTTTTTGTGAATTAGATCTACATGGGCCATCAGCAATGGTCCAGATTCTAGCTGTGGAATCTCCAGATCTACAAATTTATAAATTAAAAAAGATATAAATATTTAAAGGAGAAACTAGCATTTGATTTAAACTGCATATGACCATAAAGATGTTCATAAATAATGTTGTTTTCAAAAGAGAATGAACACACCCGGAAGCCAAAAGAGAACCAGCAGGACTCCATGCACATACAAAAACCTGCAGCAAATGGTTCATAGTTGATCAATCATATATATTATCCATTTTCACTACTAGAGGCCTTCCACAATAATTTAAGGATCCCAAATTATAAACCACGCTCCTTTCACTATTATTAATAGCAAACTAACAATATCACTGTTACCAGATTTTGAACATAGGTTTGATAATAAGCATCTTTCTGGCATTTTTAACGTCAAAAAGGGATCTTTATACCAAAAAAACCACCTTAGAGCTCATATACAAAATGATTTAACCCTAAAACTACTTACTTACGATACTGGCTTTCAGTTTCTCCTAAACATTCTAACTAGAATCACCAAATTTGTTCATTATTTTTATATTATCTTTTTCAAATTGGACTTCAAATGTTACTTCTTATGTATTTGGTGTGGCTGTTCTGTTTCAAATAAGCTTTTGAATGCTTTATGTTAGGCATCAAGATGGCTTTTAATACAAAGGTATAACTCTTACTAGGTAATTACTTCAAATTCATCAATACAGAAAAAACCAAAAATGTAAATTTGCATATTCAGGCACCACATCAAAATGATATAAAAGAAATAGATACAAAATTGTTAGGACTAAGTTCAGAGATTTTGAATATACAGACCTCAGAAGTATGACCTTTTAAAACAGTCACGTCAGAGTTGGGAATAAGAGCAGACATTGATGCCGCATTGTTGTCGATTTCCATTGGATCTGGTCCTACTTCACATTGCAAGAAACATTTTAATGAGCAATAATAACAAAAGAAATTGTACAAAGGTGCAACAAGCTGCCATCAGAGATATAATTGTTTATTAATCGCTTTATGAACAAGAACATACAACTATACAAGGATATATATACAAGAGGGAATGTAACCTAGAATAAACCCTAGGGCTCTATTGAGCCATATATCAGGCTATTTATAATCTTTATAACCTAACAGAAACTTTGGTCTTAGTTTCAATTGGGTTAATCTTCTAAGTTAAATGGTTTTCAAGCACCACAACAGCTGGCATGTCATAAAAAGGAAGTCAACATGGTCAAAGTGACCAATACATCATATTGACTGACTAACCAGTTCAGGTTACCTTAAAGAAAAAGATTTGAAATTAGAATGGGTACATACAAGATGGTTGTTCCAAACAAAAAATGTGTCCAAAGTTAGTTACTTTAGATAATATATCATATAACATATAGCTAACTATATGAGCATGGTGAATCATGCACAGATAAATCTTTTTTTCAATAAAGCACACTACCTTCTGTGACCACATTTTCTTCATGTTGGACCTTTATTTTGTCCTCGTCACGTCTGACATCACCAAGATCCTCGTTTTTCTTTTCTTTTAGTTTAGCCTTCTCTCTTTCCCTCTCCATTTTTGCTTTCTCCAATTCACGTTCTTTGTCCCTTGTTTGTTTTTCCTTTTCTTGTTCTTTTTCTAGGTGCATTTCAATTTCAATTTTCTTTTCTCTCTCTCTAACATGTTGTCGTTCCTTTTCTCTTTCTCTGGCATGTTCATGTTCAATTTCCTTCTCTCTTTCTTTGACATGTTCCTTCTCTTTTTCTCTAGAATGTTCTTTGTCCTTCTCTCTAGAATGTTCTTTGTCCTTTTCTCTCGATTGTTCTTGCTCCTGCTCCCTATTGTCTCTGTTTTTTTCTCTGCTTTTCGTTTTCTGAATATTTTGCTTCTTCTCTTTTATCATTTGTTGTAGTTCATAAACATTTTTTGTGATAAGATCCATTGGTTGTATAAAAGAGAAATCTTCATCGACATCAGAATCATTCTGAAGACCCAACAACCCCATTAGTCATAATCGAAATCATCATACTCAGTAAATGTAATATAGTTTGTAACTGTGCTTACGCATGTTAGATTTGCTTCTAGCTCAAGATACTGAATCCCTTTCTGCACAAATGTAATTAGAGCACCAGGTGGAACCAAATTTCCATCTATCGTACTTTTGTTCAGTGCAGCCTCATAACCTAATGTGAATGCAGTATGTGTGAAACCTGAAATAACCTAGGAAGTTAACATCAATAACTCCAAAAAATGGTAGCACAACTAAAATATGGCTCACAATCTCTTATAAGTTATAAGGAAATGCTAAATCATGAAGACAGTAAAGTCTAATTAGCAACAAATATGTTTTACTAAGATTCAATTTTTAACTAAATGTTTATGATCATTGCTATTAAGCAATTCAAGTGCGTTAAATCATGGATGGCTTGATTTTTTTTAGAACGGCTAACTCACACAACCTCTGATGGTATTCCTAAATCTACACATTTTTGTTAACGGGACTTGAGCCCCGAACCTCGTGAGGATGGATCCTGCACACGTTGGTACTGACATACCCTCTGGTGTGCATTGCTTGATGAATCCAAAATTTGAGGCAATCATTAGACGGAAAAGAAGTCCATATAATATCATAAATTTGGTTAATTTCCAATGAGTTGGCCCCAAAAAAAATCTATATGTCAGAAACTTACCGATGTACAAACATATGTAAATCAGAACAGGATAAACACATTCTCTCAATTTTGCAACACTACAAAAAATAAAACAAAGCCCGAGTCATTAAATCATCCCTAATGAAAAAAATTCATTTTTCTGACCATTATCACTACGTATTTCAACCTCAGTTAGCTCATGCATTGCGAAATGCCCAAAAACAAAAATCTATCCTCCGGAGACACATCAAAATCCAAGCAAATTAAAATCGAATGACGATGATACACCCTCTAAATTGTGCAACAACACAAAACAATCAAACAGTAATCGATTGAAATTGAAGTTAGAACAGACCTGATTCATGAAGATAACGGTAGACTAGGTAGTTCAATTCTTGTGAATTCATGTTAATCATTGCGCGATTACGAACATCAAGCCCTAAATTGAGGTTTTGAAGGGGAAATTGGATGAATTAGAGATGAAATTAGAGGGATTACGGTGAGGTTTTGGAGTGAGGGGGTTATAAAAAGGGGAACGAGGGTTCCAAACCCAAAAGGGGGAAAACCCGAGTTTTGAGTTTTCGGGTGGATTAACGGGTTGCATCACATCCGTTTTGTAACAATACTAAATTTCTTATTATATTATTTCTGAATATCTAGAAATATTCTTGCTATAATAAAAAGATAAATTAATAAACACGTTATAAAATCACATTACTTTTCATTAAATTTTTTTATTTCTTTGATAATAAATAATTATATTAGTTAATAATATTATTTAATTTTTTTAGATTAAGTTAGTTTTTAATACATTAAAATAAAATTAGATCTTTCTATAAATGCTATTTTTAAAGAAGAAAAGTTTATAAAATAATTTTTTTTAGAAATATCTAGCTTTTTTCTAAAAATGAAATATTTTAAAAATGATGTTTTTAAAAGGTAATATTTTTAATAAATATATATTTATTAAATTGAGAATTATAATAAGACGGTTTTTAAAAACAGCCTTTTTTAATGTTTGTTTTAAAATAAAATTTACATTCTATTTATATTAAGGAAGATTATAATCATATTTTATCTTTTTATTTATATTTATTAAATTTAATCATATTTAATATTTATTTATTTAACTCGTATAATACACGGGTTTACTAAAGTTAATTATTATTAGAAATGTAAAAATACAATAAGAGTCATGTTATTAGTACATCCATCATGGATTTTTAGACGTCATTGATAGTGGTGGGTGGTGGTGATTAGTGGTGGCCAATGGTGGTGGCAACCATTGGTAGTGGTGGTTGATAGTGGTGGTGGTCGATGTTTGTGGTGTTGGTGGTGGTCGATGTTTGTGGTGTTGGTGGTGGTCGGTGGTGATTGGTGATGGAGATGGCAGTCGGTGGTGGCCATGGTGGTTGGTAATGGTGATGGTGGTGATGGTGGTGATGGGCGTAATGGTTAGTGGTGGTAGTTGCTGGTGGTTGTTGGTGGTGGCCTGGTGGGTGGGTAGGTGGTGATTGTGATAACTAAGAATGAATGAAATTAAAGAAAAAAAATAATGAGGCGGATAGAATGAAACTGGTGTGTTTAGAGGGAATAAAATTACTTGTGTAATGGTCCATTTCATTTTCTTCACCGATCAATCATCTTTCTTTATTTACTCTCACTGTTTCATTTTATTCTCGCTTTGATTTTTACATATCAAATGCTATCTTATTAAATTCGACTTCTAAAAGTAAAAAAATTATAATTATAAATCAAAATGTTTAAAAGTTACATGATATTTTTCTATACTATCCATCTAATCTCCACCTAGGAATCAGACACGTGTCGTGATTAGAATGAAATATAATCATTTTATGATATACTTGACTAAAGACCCGTGTAATACACATGTTCAATCATTAAAAATTGCTTTTGATTAAAAAGGTTCGCAAGTCATAATATTATTATTAATACTTTGTATATCGATTTTTTAAAATCATCTATATATAATATTAATAGCTTTTCTTTATAACTGTTTATAAGTATAAATAGTGTATGACATGAAATGAAATGAACTTATAAATAAGAACTTTAGGTAATAAATAAATTATATTTAATATGAGAACATACATAAACTGCTTTGTATACAAAATTTGATGTTGATTTTGTAGTTTTATAATCATTGTCTAATATTAATAATTTTAATTCATGTCTAATTATAACTCAAGATAATGTAACATAAAGCTTGAAATGATGTGAGGGATCAAACGTGCAATAATTATACAAAAGTTTGGACTATTTTTTCAATTTTTAAATTTTGGGGCCAAACATGTAATTTGATTAAACCACAGGAACCATTATCTAATTTTCTCTTTTTGGTGATGAAAAATTTAAATTAATTTCATGCTTACATCAACTAAACTAAATCAAAGTTTTATGCATCAATAAACAAAAACATAAATAAGTCAAATTGATGTAAAAAGCAAAAACAATAAAGTTTATCTTGAAATCAAAATCAAAATCCTTGAATCTTACGAATTATTTCTATTGTTGCAATCAAGATTTGTATATATGAGCATTGAATTGAGATTTTGCAAAAGAGATGTTATGATTTAAAACTTCGGATGTGAATAATATTGAATGGATCAATGAAGGAGTAAAAGGATCAGCGAGTTAAACTTGAAACAAACATGATTTGGGGTAAATTAAAACCATGATATGTTTGTAAATTGAAATAAATATAAAATGATTCATCTTTTCATTTGAAAATTAATATCATGATTTAGGAAAATCGAACCCTAAATTGATTATTTAAGACCCTTGATTTTAAGAAATATTTAAAATCGTTTTTGAATAACAGATGTGTAGGAGGTTTTTTCTCATTTGCATAGGACGAGTGAGTTAGAAAACTTATAATAGCTTGTTTGAATAAGCAAGAATTCAGCACGTTTAAATTCATAATTTTAGTATAATACAATCTATAAAAACTCATTGTATTACTTGTTTGGTAAGGATAGAGTCAACTTGTTTTTGGTTGAAAAAAACAATCAATTATAACTTGCAATCAATTTTAGAGTTATATTTTGAAACCATCAAAAATACTTTTTGTAATGAGTTTTTTTTCAAAGTAGGGTTGGTGGAAAAATAATTAACAAAATAAGCGTTGTTAAAAATATTTACTAAATTGATTTTTAGTGGAAAGTTCATTTTTCTTATTAATAATATAATTCGATAAAAGTATTTATGTTTTCAATAATGCTATTTAAGTAAAGTTAAAAGAATAAAGTTTCAATAAAATAAAAACCAATTTAAATTTTAAACAAATGTTTCATAGTTTCTTTTATGAAGGTTTTCTTAAAACTTTTTCAATAAATTTTCTCATACAATAATATTTATACTATTTCATTAGTTTTTTCACGTCTATTTATAGAATACGTGTTCATATATTAAATATATATTTTTATGAAATTAAATAGTTTATATATATTTTTAAATAACAATAAATATT
>BJCM01202676.1:0-14657 GCA_018326385.1 Flaveria bidentis | reverse complement strand
AAATGTTTCAAGCAAACAGATAAAGCTCCACTTCAGTAGGTCAAGACTCAATTAACCATGATTCTTGACTTGCAAGATATAGTTAGAAGATCTGTGAGCTATACGCCAGAGGAAGGAGAGATCATACATGACCTGACGGATGAGCAGCTAGCTGAAATATTCAGGCTGAATCCAGATGAGTTGGTTAAAGATGCTCCTACAGTTGATGTGGCAAGTGATAATGAATTTAACGATGTTGATGAAATCGAGATAGAGGACGTCACTGCTGATCATTATCCTTAGTACACTGATCTGGACGGACATGTTATCCCCAATTTGAGTGAAACCTTCAACAGTAGTACTTTTGAGAAGCTGGATGAAATGGAGAAGGAAAAAGAAAAGGATGAAACCCAAGCCCAAGCTTCACATGCTAATGTTGATCTTAAGAAAGCTGAATGGGCAGCTTGTTTTGCTGAAATAAGAGCCTAGTGCGCAACTCCAAAGCAAAATGCCTACACCAAACTTTACTAAGTCAAGAAACATCAGAAGGTGTCTGGCAAGATCATAGCGTGGGCTTATTTTGAGGACTTGAATGTCTACGCAGTGAAGAAAGAGAAGGGGATTAAGTACTTCAGATATCCTCATGATTTGAAGACTCTTCCAGCTCAACCGACTGGCATGCTTAAATCTGTTGTATGCTGAGAAAGATGTCAGGTTGGTTTGAGGCTGCACTAAAGAAGGAATACCATACCAGATGGGTAAACTTCAGACCTCAACAACCTAAGAGGTTCATTCGTAAGTCTGAAGTGGATCCTATATCTGGAAGGCCTAAAGTAGTGTTGAAGTGGAGTCCCCCGCGCATGATGCCAAAGATTCCCTTACGGGAAATGCCTCAGGACTTCACTTCACATTTCAAATGGTGGTATTATGACTAGAGGATGGGTGAAGCGGTCATAGTTCTGAACAGAGAGGACAAAATGGAAACTATCAGGGTATTTGACCCAACGTGGCTTACCAACTTGTTAGCTGAAGATGTCTACACTCTATACAAGTGGCCACTGTTCTATGACACACAGGATATTGTACAAGCCCTCCAATTCCGAAATGTGATACGGCTCTGCTTTGCGTTTGAAATACACACAAGAGTCACAAGAGAGGAGAAGTACAAGAAGTTTGAAGAGCATATGAAGGATGTCAGACAATAGAGTAAACTAGGTCCAAGGGGGAGCTTGTTGATACATATGTCCCTAGTTTATGTGCTTAATATAAAAGTTTGTCATGGCTTACATTTGTGTAATGAAACAATGTAATGATATATGATTTGTGCTTTGATGTTAATGAATCTTTAATTCATAGATATGAACTTATTATATAGGTTTGAAGTTGTTGTGTGATTATTCATGCTAATAGACCATACGCATGAAGACATCATGCAATGAACCAGTCGAAAGACTGAACCAGGAGACTGAATCAGTCATACGATTGAGACATGAGAATGACTCAGTCGCATGACTAAACCTTCAGTTGTGCATATGAATCAGTCGCATGGGTAAGTCGCACGACTAAACCATGCTAATGGTTCAGTCACACGAATGAAGACTGCAAACCTATAAATACCACTTAATTCGTGGAAAAATGAGACTTTTGACACTTATATAGTATACACTCATAACCTAGCCGTCCAGAGCGTCCAGAATGCATATTCTAACTTTATAGTTCGCATCTGATCATTTTCTACTCAATCTTAACGTTTCTTTAATCATTAGATCGATCGGGTTTGCGTTCTCACTAATTGGATCGCCAATCAAATACGATTCCGCACTATTTGATTTGGTTTCACGCATAATTAGTTAGTACTCCGTAAGTACACGGTCCTGACAGAACTTAAGGCTTATGATGTGGCAAACGTGAATAACTTGTATGATAACCATGTGTAATGATTTTCTATACTTTATCAAACAAGATTTCAATTAACATATCACCAATGGGTCAAACTGGTCAACTTGGTCAAACGAGTCTTGTTTTCCAAAACCTTAGGTCAACGTGCTTATTGAGCATTTAGGGTTGTTAAACTTTCTGTGTACACATACTTATGTACTTGCGTGTTCTAGGTAACCTTTGTCAGGTTGTCTTTCCACTCATCGTTAGCTCTTTGTTATTGCTCATCTACGCATTAGGTGAGTTTAATGCCTCACTTTTACTTACTCTCTTTCTGGGAGAGAAAGCATACTATATTTTAGAATGCTTTACAATTATAACATGTGTTTAGTATGATATAGTATGAATACCATAGAAAGCCCTTACACTTTCAGATCATTATTTAAAGAATCTAGCGGAAAATCTTGGGTAGTACTACTTGGCCTGACAAGCCCAACCCGTACGAGTGGAGGTCAAGCGGTCTAATATTGTCCTAAATGACTAACACCATCACAACCTGGTATGTCGTGGCGGAAGGCAAACAGACAAACATAGTTAGCTTCGATCCCGAAATCACTATTGTTTATTACTAATGAAACTAGACTAGCTTTCAATTTTAATGCACATGTTTATATTTTACTAACACTATTGTTTATGATGATTGCAAACTCTTGAACTCACCAACCGTCGTGTTGACACTTTAGTATGGTTTTCTCAGGTCGTGACTAGCAGCTTCCGTAGGCAAACGCACGAGTCATGCATACTTGAACAAACATTTATTTACTTTTGACTTATTGTATACTTACGTACTTTGGTTTGGGCGCGTATTTTGCACAGTTTACAATTAGTACCTAGGGTTTGAAATATTTACAAAACGCTTTTACAATTTTTTTAAAGTTTTAAACTCCGAATTGCTTTAAATGTTACATATAGTGTCATTCTGATTAACTAATTACTTGAATCGTAGTTTGTTCACTCGCCTTGCGGTAAAACCTTGCATGTGGATTTTAAGGGTGTGAGAGTTACGATGTAAATCATGTGTAGTTATACTATTAACTTTCCTTGAAAATATTAACATCTGTTTTAGGGTTCTTATGCATACTATGAACATAAACATATAATTAGCATAAAATGAACCCTAGAAGTAAAAGTGGTAACTTTATATATAAGAACCATATATCTAATTGTAAAACACGTTTAAGCATGCATATCATCCATAAAATCACTAAAAAGCTTAAAACAAGATAGGAATCTATAATTCATCTTGATAGTTTTAAAAAACAAACCCTAAAACAAGCATCAAAACCCGAGATCTATGATTTACTACGTAAAGGTAAAAAAAATTACCATGAATTCTCAATTGAAACATATACATGAACATAGATCTAGGCTCATTGATAAAGCTATATGTTTAATGTTTGGCTATTTACATGAAATCCAAGCTTTCTATCTTTAGAAACAGTAACTTCTCTCTCTAGAACCCACAATCTTTCTATCTTTAGAAACAGTGCCTTCTCTCTCCAAATGGGAAAGGGGGCGGTTGAGGCCTCCTTTATATACTGAAATGTTTATAAGGTTGTATTTACATAATCTCTCCCTTTCCCAAGAGTTTCTTTTGGTTGTACATTTCTAAGTTGAACTTGAAAAAAATTGTAAAGCCCCGTTCCCGGACACTTACAGCTAGCCAATCATCGCACATAAAACATGTAACTACTTTAACTTTAATAAAATACTGCAGCGGAAATATTAAAATAACCTTTCCATTTCATTATAATAGTTTTTGCAAAATAATTCATCGTTATAAAATTACAAAATACTTGTTGCATTACATCATAAAAACATTATAAAAATGGATGCCATCCAAAACAAGCCAAGTAGCCACCCCTTGCCATCCTCAGCAACTGTTAGCTACCAACTGGAAACACATAAAAGACAGTATTGCTGAGTGAGTTCTAGTTTTAAAAATAAAACATACTTTACTTTTGTTCAAAACCGTTCTTTACTTCCTTTCAAATCATACTATACTTTGGTACATGATCACACATCGTATGTACACATAGATAATAATATTATTATCTTCCTTTATTGTTCGTCACTTTCTTTCTTTATCTCTTTATCTCTTTCCGGATCAGTGTCATCTGCTATACCCCAAACGTATGCACAAAGCGGGTATTGGGCCGGAGATCATAAATGACTTCCATAACGCACATAGCCTAGCACCAGCACCGGGGCAAGCGACAAAGATCCCATCTGTATGCTACACCCCAAACGTATGCACAAAGCAGGTACCGGGCCTAAGATCATAAATCACTTCCATAACGCACATAGTCTGGCACCAGCACTGAGGTGAATTATCACTATAAAAGTTTTACTATATCACTGGCCAGTCACAAAGACTGTACCCCTGTGTGTATCCTTATGGGTTAGCTAAGCCACACACAGTTGAGCTTACGATATTTTAGAGTCATGCACCTCCGTACATTTTTCTTGCAAGACTTTCTTTACTTTCTCTTTCATTAATGCATGCATTCTATCATTATGTTCCTTTTTTCATTACCTTTCACTTTACGTTACGTAATACTTTATCGTTCCTTTCTCAACTATAACACGTAAAGCCACGGGAAAGATAAACATACATAGCATGGAACATAACATAACCATACAAAACATTGCCATACAAGGCACCATCACACATGACATAACAATCATACAACATACCAACATGCATAAGCATCAATCATACATCATCATACATGCCTCATCCCATCATCTATGACTTCAAAAAGTCAACTTACATAGCCCCCAGGAACCTCCCTAGTCAAAGCCTACATAGCACATTTCCCCCAAAAATCAGAAAATATTCTAAGTTTTTAGGCGCATGGGGAACACTTAGGCGCATTGGCACTATTGGCGCGCATGAGCAACACTTAGTCTATTCTAGGCATTCTAGGCGCATGGGCACTATCCAGGCGCATGAGTGCTTGGGCGCATGAGCTATCTGGGCGCATGAACACTTAATCAGTTTTAGCCTATTTCTAGGCGCTTGAGTACTATTTGGGCGCATGGGAACACTTAGGTAGTTATTTCTGTTGGGCGCATGGGCTACTGTTTAGGCGCATGGCAGTCTATAATACTCCTAAACATCATAATTCGGTCCCCAATCATCATCTAACATGTTCTAAGCTTAAATCATACATCCTAAGACTTAGAAACACAATCAAAACAACATCATACACATACATGGCCCAAAATCAAATCCCACCTGCAAACACACACATACACACATACGGGTATAAAAACTAATTTTTATAAAAATGTACATACATGCATTTCCAGCCCCAAAGCAGTTTAAAACAAGTAAAAAGGGGGTTCTAGAACTCACCTTTGCAGCCTCTTGAGTATGGCTTCTTCCAAACCCATTTGCAATTGAGTTCGACCGCCTAGAAACCCACCAAAACACAGACCCAAACACATACAACATACATAAGCATACAACCGAGGATAAATCCAGTTAAGAGCATCATAAACACATGAATTCTTACCTTGAATTCGCCTTTCTACACTTGTTCTTCAAAATACCCGAGAGTTTTCTG
Organism: Flaveria bidentis; assembly: GCA_018326385.1. Lineage (NCBI taxonomy): Eukaryota > Viridiplantae > Streptophyta > Magnoliopsida > Asterales > Asteraceae > Flaveria > Flaveria bidentis. The sequence continues at coordinate 9,168 of BJCM01202676.1, read as the reverse complement.
CTTCTCTCTCTAAAATCCGATGACAAGTGAAGTGTGCGACATATAGGCGGCCATACCACCTTTATTCAGCAACTTTTAAACTTTTGTCCTTTTTGGACACTTTTTACCCCTTAGCTTGGGTAAAATTGCATTTCTTTCTTTTCCTTCACTTTATTATTTTGTTTGATTCTTCTAAAAATAACTGGGTGTTACAAGTCCACCACTCTTATATAGGTTTCATCCCCGAAACCTGTTATTCCTCAAACAATCATGGGTAATGATGTCTCATTTCCTCCTCCGTCTCCCACATAGACTCAGATCCCTTCCTGTACATCCACTGTACATGCACAAGAGGAACCATTTTATTCCTTAACCTCTTCACTTTTTGATCAATGATATGCCACTAGTTGCACCACATAATTGAGTCGTTCATCTACCTGGATATCTTCTAGTGGTACAACCATATCCTCGTCTGCTAAATACTTTCTAAGATGAGATACATGGAATGTCGGGTGAATTCCACTTAACTCATCGGGTAACTCTAGTCTATAGGCCACCTCTCCTAATCGAGCAATGATTCGGAAAAGCCCTATGTACCTTGGCTCAACTTGCTTCGCTTTCTGAACCGAATGATACCTTTCCAAGGTGAGACCTTCAACATGACTCTATCACCCACCTGGAACTCAATCTGCCTACGTCTCTTATCGGTATACGACTTTTGCCTATCTTTAGCTGCCTTCATAAAGACCTTGATCCTTTCCAGCTTCTCAGTCGTAGCCTCGACCACCTCGACGCTCCTTAACTCTTTATGGCCAATATCACCCCAAGACACGGGTGTTCTGCATCTCCTACCATATAGCATCTCATAAGAAGGAATTCCAATGCTGGCATGATAGCTATTGTTATATGAGAACTCAGCTAACGGTAAGTGGTCATCCCAACTTCCTCCAAAATCAATTACACACGCCCAAAGCATATCTTCCAATGTCTAAATGGTCCTTACTGACTGAGCATGTATCTGGGGATGATAAGTCGTGCTAATATGTAACCTCGTCCCCATAGCATCATGGAATTTCTTCCAAAATTTAGATGTAAATCTGGTGTCACGATCAGACACAATAGACACCGGCACACCATGATGAGTTACATCTCCTTAATGAACAGATCCGCCAACCTCTCGGATGAATATGTCTTGCGAATTGGTAGGAAGTGAGCACTCTTTGTCAAACGATCAACTATCACCCATATGGCATCATACCCTCGCGCGGTACGCGGTAGCTTCGTTATAAAGTCCATGGTGATATGCTCTCACTTCCACTCCGGTATATCCAACGGTTGGATCTTCCCATATGGCTTTTGACGCTTGGCCTTCACTTGCAAGCAAGTAAGGCACTTACTCACCTACTCCACTACGTCACGCTTCATACCCGGCCACCAATAATCTTTCTTCATGTCTTGATACATCTTTGTAGCACCGGGATGAATGGAGTATCGAGTTTTATGAGCTTCATCCATAATCTTCACACGTAGATCCCCAAAACGTGCATTCCACATCCGTCCGAATCCGGGTCCTAACACCGAGCGTGTTTTCACTCAACTCCGCGACCAGACCTCTTATTCTTTCAGAGTTAAGATGATATTTCTTCAATGCCTCATCTTGAAACTCCTTGACTTGTTTCATCACCTCAGAGGTCATGACCAACTGGTAAGCCTTCACCCGAATCGGCTCGGGTTTCTCCTTTCGGCTAAGGGCATCCGCCACCACGTCGGCCCGGATGGTAATGGATCTCGCAATCATAGTCATTTATGAGCTCCAACCATCTCCTCTGCCTCATGTTAAAATCTTTCTGCTCGAGGAAATGCTTCAAGCTCTTGTGGTCAGTGAATATGGTGCACTTCGTCCCATACAGGTAGTGTCTCCATATCTTTAATGCAAAGACCACGGCTGCTAGCTCCAAATCATGAGTAGGGCAATTAACCTCATGAACTTTCAACTATCGGATGGATAAGCTATAACCTTTCCTCTTTGCAGCAACACACATCCCAACCCCGAGTAGGAAGCATCTGAATAAACCACCGGATCCTCGCTTCCATCGGGTAAGGACAAGACATGAGCTTGAGTCAATCTTGCCTTTAACTCCTCAAACGCCTTCTCTTGAGCTTGACCCCATACAAACTTTACATCCTTACGGGTCAACTTAGTCAACGGAGAAGCTATCTTAGAGAAGTCTTGAATGAATCTTCTGTAATAGCCCGCCAAACCGAAGAAACTACGGATCTCGGATGGCGTCTTTGGTGACTTCCATTGCATCACCTCCTCCACCTTTGTTGGGTCCACTATAATCCCCTCGAGACTCACTACATGACCCAAAAACTGAACCTCACGCAACCAGAATGTGCACTTAGAGAATTTAGCATACAACTTCTCCCTTCTCAACGTCTCCAACACTTCTCGAATGTGACCGGCATGCTCATTCTTGCTTTTCAAATAAATCAGGATATCATCAATAAACACAATCACTGGTTTATCTAACATCAGCCGACACACGCGATTCAGCAAGTCCATAAAGGCAGCTGGCGTGTTGGTCAAACCAAAAGACATAATGAGAAACTCATAGTGTCCATAACGTGTTCGAAAGCTATTTTAGGAATATCCTGCTCGTTTACTTCCAACTGATGGTAGCCAGATCGAATGTATATCCTTGAAAACCAACTGGCACCCTAGAGCTGATCAAAAAGATCATCAATTCTCGGTAACGGGTACCAATTCTTCACCGTTAACTTATTTAACTCACGGTAGTCTATTCACATCCTCATACTACCGTCTTTCTTCTTCACGAATATAACCGGAGCACCCCGAGGAGAGATACTCGGTCTAGTGAACCCCTTATCAAGCATTTGTTGCAATTGCTCCATCAACTCTTTCATCTCAGTCGGAGCCAACCGATACGGTGCCTTAGCCACAGCTTGGGCACCCGGTATCAAGTCAATCTGGAACTCGATCTCGCGGTCAGGTAGCACTCGTGGTAAGTCTTCGGGAAACACATCTGGAAAGTCACACACTATCGGTAGATCAGCAAGTCGTGGTGTTGGCGTGTCCACATCCTTAACATAGGGTAAGTAGGCAATACATCCACGCCTTATGCACTTTCCAGCCACCGCCATTGAAATCACTTTTGGAATCATCATGACTCGATCACCGTAAACTGTCACCGAATTCCCGTTAGGCACTGTTAATCAAATCATCTTCTTGCGACACATAATATTCGCCTCGTAGTCCTCCAACCAATCCATTCATAGGACTACATCGAACTCGCCTAAGGTCATCACAAATGGTCTAACAGGAAACTTGTGACCTTCTAGTTCTATGTCACATCCTTCTATCATCTTGTAAATCTTGATAGACTTACCTATGGCAGTTTCTACATCGAAGGGCGTATCTATATTCTTACTACTAACAAGCAATTTAGCACATAAAGCAGCAGAAATAAAACTTTTACTAGCACCAAAATCAAATAACACAGAGGATAAAGTTTGGTTTACTAGAAACGTACCTGAAAAAACATCAAGGTCCATCCTAGCCTCCTCCTGTGTCATCGTGAACGCTCTGGTACTCGCCCTCTACCCTTCTTCTCCGGCCTTCTTCACTCCCGAACCTCCAGCCCTTGGCTTCTTGCAGTCCCTGCTCATGTGGCCCTCCTCGCAACACGTATAACACCTCATTACCCCACAGTTCTTTGCCACATGTCCGGTCCTCCCATAATGGAAACAAACATTGGATCCCACTCTACATTCCTCGGTGTGCTCTCGTCCACACTTAACACACTCCTCGACCCCGCACCAGATGTGACCACACGTTGGTCATCCACCCGTGCACCTTTGTTTTTTGGAGTGGCTCCGCCACGTCCAAATCGCTTCCCATTCCAATTCTGGTCACCACCACTCTTCTTGCTGGCTTTTGCCACCACCATAGTCCGCTCATCATACAACCTTCGTGCCAATCAACCACCGACCTAAACGTGCTCGGTGGGGCAGTGATCATGTGCCTGCGAATATCCACTGGCAAGCCCCGGATATATCTCTTGATCTTTCGTGACAAGGGTGTCACTTGATCCGGCACCAGTTGTGCCATCTCATTGAACATGGTGGTGTATTGCTGATGTGTAATGGTTCCCGCCTCCAGCTGCAGGAATTCCTTTTCCACCTTATCCATTTCCCTATGAGGACAAAACTCCTCGATACCACGTTCTTTAGCTCTGGCCATCTCATTCTTCCGATAGCCCGGCTACCCTCAGCTTGGACAATATTGTCCCACCTGGACAAAGCTGAGTCCACAAATGAGTGGGTAGCGAATTTCACCTTCTAGTCTTTCCGACACTCGCTAATGTCGAGTACCACCTCCATCTCTCTCACCCATAGGTGAGCAGCAATAGCAGTACCAACCATCAAAGGTAGGGGGCTTGCATCTTTGGAATGCCCCGTAGTTGCAGCCTCGTGCCACTTACGGCGCAGGCTCTTCTTCCTCTTCTTCATAATTGGAGAAAACCGTCTCAGTCTTTGATCGCTTCCGTCCTTCCGAGGACCTATTCCTATCCCTTCTTTCTCCTTCTCTTACAGCCTTAATCACTTTAGTCACCACAGACGGTTCGATCGTCTGCATGACCTGATACACCTCTTCCGCAACAGCCTCCTTCACTAAGGCTCTCGGGCTCTCAGGGTTCACACACACAGGGGGAGTCTGTCCTAGTGACCACTCCATACGTGCGATATGGGATACTTGTCGTTTAACCCTAGATGAATTGCTTGGTGCTTTAGAGGGGGGTTAAGCACATGACAGGACCTAGATTGAAGTGAAAGATAATAATGTACAATAAGTGCGATAAGTACGAAATGTGCGAAACGTGTGATATGTATGAAACGAACGATGTTGAAGATAATAATGATTACCTTGATGTATGTACAATGTGTGATCACGTACGATAGTAATGAAAATTTTCTAACGAATGGAAGCTAATACAATGTTTTTATAAAACTAGAACTCACTCAACAACGCTGACTTTTATGCATTTTCCAGTTGGTAGGTGAGCATTGCTGAAGATGGTGTGGGGCATCTACTTGGCATTTTTGGATGGCATTCTTTTGTATAACGTTTTTGCATTGTAATACGAACGAACTATATTTTCTAATGAACGATGTATTATTTTGCAAAAGTGTTTATTTAAATGAAATGAAATGTTTGTTTAAAGTGTTTCCGCTGCATGATTTTAGTAAAGTTAATGTAATTATATGTTTTATGTGCAATGATTAACCAGCTATGAGTGTCCCGGGAATGGGGCCTTACATTATCTAGGATAGTATTTTATCTTAGATACTTTATTACTAGCAATGTAGTATTTGTTTAGTAGTAATATCCCAGCTGGTAATCTAAGAATAACCAGTTGTAGATATGTAAGGCTCCATTCCTGTGACGCTCACAGCTGGTCAATCATCGCACTTAAAACATATATTTACATTATCTTTAATAAACATTGTAGCAGAAAGATTTAAACAACCTTTTCATTTCATTATATCAACATTTGAAGAATAATACAATATTCATTACAAAACATCATTTGTTCGCATTACAATGCAAAAAATTATACAAAAGAATGTCATCCAAAATGAGCCAAGTAGCCACCCCGTGCCATCATCAGCAACCACTACCTGCCAACTAGAAACACATAAAAGTCAAGGTTGCTGAGTGAGTTCTAATTTTAAAATAAAACATACTTTATTTTCTTTTAAAACAATTCTATACTTTCATACATGATCACACATCATACATACACATAGATAATATCATTATTATCTTCATCATGTGTTCGTTAACTTCCGTTCATTCATCGTACATCATTATCATTCATAAAGTTTCATACTTTTCTTTCGCACGTTTGTTACTTCCGATGACATGTACAGTACCCCGAACATTGTGCACAAAGCTGGTTACTGGGCATGAGGTCTATCAAAGACCTCGAACATTAGGCACAAAGCTGACTCCAGTACCTAGGGCAAGTACACTCATCACTTATCATTTCTCTATCATTCCAGACCAATGCCATACGATATACCCCAAACATTATGCACAAAGTTGGTTACTAGGCCTGAGGTCTATCAAAGACCTCGAACATTATGCACGAAGTTGACTCCAGTACCTAGGGTAAGTGGCAACGATCCTATACGTATGGTTAATCACAAAGATTAGACCCCAGTATGCATCCTTCTGAGGTAGCTAACCCACACATCGTTGAGATAACACCTTTCATTGGGTGTGAACCTCCTTTCAGTGCTTGCAAGACTTTCTTCACTTTCACTTTCTCTTTCATTAATGCATGCATTCATTCATTATATTCCTCTTTTCATTATCTTCCACTTTCAATGTAAAGCCATGGAAAATAAACATACATAACAGAGAACATGTATACAACCATACAAAACATCACCATACAAGGCACCATCATACATTACATATCAATCATCATACATGCCATAACATAGCCCATACATCATCAAAAGTCAACTTACTTCACCCCCGGGAACATCCCCAGTCAAAGCCTACACTTAACATTTTCCCCAAAAATCAAAAAAATATTCTATGTCTTAGGCGCATGGCCTTTCAAGCGCATGGGGAACACTTATGCTCATGAGGAACTTTCAGGCGTATGGGAACTATTGGGGCGCATGGGCAACACTTAACCGTTTCTGGGCAAATTCTAGGCACATGGGCACTATGCAGGCGCATGAGTGCCTAGGCGCATGGACACTTGGTCAATTTCAGCCTAATTCTAGGCGCATGGCAACTATTTGGGAGCATAGATGTTGCACCCTAAAAGGATCATACATGCCAACTCAATGGGTGATTTGATGATTATTCTGCTGGAATCCCTCAAGTCCATGAAGAAATGCGGATGAAATTCTGCTAAGGAAAAGAACAAGTGTTGTCTTCCGCATTTGTCAATGCGGAAGACATAATGCTAATGCGGACAAGTATTTACTCTTCCGCATTGACTAATGCGGATGACTAAAAGTTAATGCGGACAAGAATTTGCTCATCCGCATTTGACAAATGCGGATGACCGAACAAATGCTCATAAGTATTTGTTCATCCGCATTAACCAATGTGGATGACCAACATACTAATGCGGATGATCTAGTGAAGAAATGTTAATCAAGTTAACTCATCCGCATTTGTCAATGCGGATGAACAAGCAAAGATGCGGATGAAGACTTAGACTAGTTCTGATGTAATAGATCAGGGGTAGTTTAGTCATTTTGTAAAAGGCATCTTGTCTGCCTATAATTAGAATAGGTACCTCGTACATGAGGTGACGGCTGATATATAGAGAATTTTTGTTGTAATTATTCTCTTTAATTTATCAACTTTCATATATACAATACACAAGCATTTATGAGTAATTTTCTTGCATTGAATGTTCTTTGATTGTTTGTTTCCGCCATTCAATCACTGACTTGATTACCATATTCGATTCACAGTAAGAATCTCACTCTTACTCAACCTTAGTCAATGGGGTTTTGGGCGCTTGGGAACACTTAGCAGTTTATACCATTGGACGCATGGGCCACCATTTAGGCGCATGGGCAGCCTATATCACATTTAAACCACTAAATTCAGTCCCCAATCATCATCTAACATGTTCTAAGCTTAATTTTTATATTCTAAGCCATAGAAACACATCTTAACATCATCATAAACATAAACACACCCAAATCAAACCCCACCCGTAAACACATTCACACACATAAATATGGTAAAAACCCATTTTATAAAAATGTACATACATGCATTTCCAGCCCCAAATCAGTTAAAAAAGTAAAAAGGGGGTTCTAGAACTCACCTTAAAAGCTCTTGGGTATGACTTCCTTCAAAAACCTGTTTGCTACAAGTTCAACACCTAAAACCCACCAAACACACACAAACGAACACACAACACACATAAGCATACAATCGAGGCATAGGCCGGTTAAGAACATCACAAAGCCAAGAATTCTTACCTTGAATTCGGACTTCTTGTTCTTCTTAAAATATCCGAGAGCTTCACAGCTTTCTCTTTTTAAAAAATCCGATTGAAATGGTGTGAGTAGGCAACATGGGCGGCCATGTTGCTTTATTCACCAACTTTTAAACTTGTGTCCTTTTTGACATTTTTTATCCCTCAACATGGGTTTTATAGCCTTTCTTTCTTTTTCTTTACTTCTATTCTTTCTTTCATGTCTTTAAAAATAACCGGGTGTTACAAGATAGTAGTATATATAGTTCTCATTGTAAACTCATTTGTAAGCTTGTAAGAGTCTTGTAAACTTTGAGTTGAGAAGTAATATATACAAGTATCTTGAAAACCATTTCTTGTGTCTTGTTTAATTAGTATATTATTATAAACTCTTAAAAGGATTCTACTTCATTATTCGAGTGTGATTTAGTGAGTTTAAGAGAGAACACTTGTAACACTCGGATATTTTTAATAGACAAGAAAGAAAAAATAAAAGGAAAGAAAACGAAAGAAACTGGATTCAACCCAAGTTGAGGGGTAAGTTATGTTAAAAGGACAAAAAGTTTCAAAAGTTGGTGTAAAAGGTGGTATGGCCGCCCATGTTGTCCACACAACACCTTTTCATTCGGTTTTAAGAGAGAGAAAGAGCAGAGTTCGAAGTTTTGAAGAAGAAGAACAAGGAAACCGGATTCAAGGTAAGAATTTGGTGTTTTTGAATGTTCTTGGCCGGCCTATGACTCGGTTATATACTTATGTGTTTGTGGATACATGTGTACCTAGTTTAGGAGCTTAATATAAAATGTCTTTCATGTCTTACATATATGTAATTGAATGGGTATGAATGAAATGCAATGTGTGGTTAATGCTTATAATGTTTAATATTTCATTGTCTATTGTGTGATAACACATATTGAACTAACTATATAGGTTTGTGGTTGTTTACGTAGTTCTTAGTCAATAATGGTTGAGAAACATGTTTAAACTTAATCGTGTGAAGTTCTCATGCGAATGGACCATGCTAATGGACCATACGCATGAATTCTTTATGCTAATGGACCATACGCATGAATGCTTTATGCTAATGGACCAGTCGCATGACTGAACCAGGAGACTGGATCAGTCGCACGATTGTGACATAAGATTG